>JAUJPO010054315.1:0-14557 GCA_032270745.1 Tiaropsis multicirrata
GTGGGGGTTACGTCAAATGAAGATGATACTTCTGACCGTCGAAGATACTTCCGTTCGTTTACGGAAAAATAATTTGCGTTGCCGACTGCCAATTTTAAGTTTTTGAGAATTTTATGTTCAATTTTTCATTTTTCCCACGAATTCACCCTTTCTGTGTCTTCCAATTTTCTATTTCGCATTTTTGTCACGAGTTAAAACTTTTTCCTGCCATTTTAGGATGTTTCATGGGTGAAATTCAACGTTTATTTTTATTTTTTTGCCGACCGACCCTCTTTTTTGAGTTTTAGGATTCGCCCTTGTGTTTTATTTGGGAAGAAATTTCCTGCTAAAAGCAGTTTGTTTTGTTAGGTATACTCAAACTATTTTTCTTAAGTTAAAAAAGACACTCAAATTTTTTTCTAATAGGTACCTCTAGATTCCTTCACACATTTAACACGTGTTCACTATAGTGGGAATTCAGATGAAAACTGGTGCGAGCATGAGATAGACCACGTGCTAATTTGTCAGAAGGATGTTCATTTAAGACTCAATCTAGATGAAGTACAAAAATGTTTTTACGTCACTCAAGAGGAACTCAAAACTTTGTTGAGGTCTGCAGATGATGCGGGAATACTGTTGACACCTTGGTTTCGTTACATCTCCAATGCGTTTTTGTTTCAATGGTGGCATGATTTGAACGATTTGTCTTCCTTCAAAGATAATGTCATACATAGAGCTGGAGAACAACCTTGAGAAATAATCACATCATCATTATTTTAAAATGTGCGAAAAAGTCTCAATTTCATCATCCAAAGTCATGGAGGCTTGGAGAGATTTTCACTCTATCGATGACTTGGCTTGAATGTTGTTGAATATGAATGTGAATGTGATACACGCTTTTTATTTTGTAAGAATAGTTTCTGTAAGAATATCAGGGTGAGATTTTGGATTTAGAACAATAGTTTTCTTGTTGAGAACAATAAAAAAATAAGAATAATATTCACCCTCAATGGAAAATGGACTATTCTTATAAAAAAGCGTGTAACCTTGATAGATTAAGTATGATATCACTATTGCAACTTTCTTAATTGAAGAATTGGTTGATTTGATGAACTTTCACTAGCCTTTGATGAGCTAAGCTCAATCCATCTCCAGCTTTAAATTAGAAATTATACTACTTGTTGGAAGGAATTTGTCTGGTTCAAGTTTGTCATTGTTTTTTAATCCCCCATAAAAATATCTTGAAATTTCTTGATTTTCAACTGTTCTTTAGAAGGAATTCTTCATGATTGGTTTTGTTGCAGATGCTTTCATGATTGGTCATTTAAACAATAGAGATGCGCCGAAGTTATTGTTTCAAGATATAACGACCAACCCAATCATGATAACTGTTGTAAAAAAACCATCTCCTATCTTTTGTTAATTTAAAATAAGCAATGTCATCGGAAAGAATTAAATATATTTTCAGAACACTACACTTTGGTCTGGTTTTGTTTCATCTAGTTATTATAATCAACATAAAATTAACAAAAAAAGAAAATTACTAGAGTAATAACGCACACAATTGAATGACTGGTAACTGGTTGGGTGTACCAGAGGAATAACACAACATATAATTGAATCACTCACTGTTGTTAGTTGTTGTTGGTGGTTGTATTATGTTGAATTATGTGGTGACGGAGGGAATAACTGTTGGAAGATTACTCAGGTTAACTACAACTGCAGGTATGATATATGTCTACCTTGAAGTCGAAGTCTTATGCTCTAAGTCTGTTCTGTTAGTTCAACATAGTTCAATCCATCCATTAGAAGCATCACATTTCTAAAAGTCTACACAAATCATTTGTCCAAAAATTGTCAGAGATAAACTATTTTATGTTGCAAAAAACATGAACTTTCAAATAATCTTCATCATTTTTATTCACGCACTAGTAGTAAAGCTTTCTTCAAAACAGAGTATCTTATATCAGAGAAGGAGGTGGAACCTTTTCGAAAATGAATTATAGCAATTTAACATTTCCAATATCGAGCAGAGAAAAAAATACCTTAGATTTCATTTTGATCGTAAAAATAATTTATTCGGGAATTTAATCAAATTTCCGTTTTCTTTTACCTCAGCGGTGACAGGTTACACAACAGGAGAATGTTACCGTAATTTAAAAGCTCACCCAGGCGTTGGAAAGTCTATTATTGGCTATTCTATCGTTGGAGGTATCATATGTTTATTAATTTTCGAACTCTAACGGCTTGAAGTTTTACTGTAGAAATAAGGCATTGATGAAAAAAGTTTTTTGATCGACCAAAGTATTTAACGTAACCACGTACTGATGACGTGGCTGATGATGGATAATTATACAAAAGACAGGGCTTCGTTGGGCCAATGCCTCTCTCCAATGTGCATAGATTAACAGTTCTCTCAAAGATAATTTGTCGGTTGGACACTTTTATTCGTAAAATTCAGGTACCGAATGGTAGAAATTGAGTGTCGCTCCCCTCGTCTACAACGAACTAGTGTAATAGCAACTATTCGAACCGATAGCGCAGTTGAGAGAGCAATCGTCCGGCAAGCAAGAGGTAGTGGGTTCAATTCCCACTCGATTCGTTACCTTTGAGAAAGCTTGGAAGTACATTAGCGCAGGATTTGTTGGTTCATCATCAATAAGTAATATGCACTTGTTCTCACTAACGCTCTTATTGATACCGTTTTAATATTTTGATTTTCAGGTGCAACAGGAGCATTATTCGGTGTCGCGTTGGGACTTCGTGCAAAAAGAAGTGTTGTACCTTTTGTTCTTTCGCAAAGCATGTATGGCTCACTTGTTACTGCCTGTTATTGTAGTAAGTATGACCATGCGGAAATAAATCACTAACCACTATTGATGAGGGGACGGGTCTCAGTGAGGGTACTTCAAAATACAAAAAAACTAATTTGGTAGAAATTCAAAGGACCTCATGTTCATATCATTTTGAGTTTAGATCTCGATACTTTCCAGCCGCTATATTTATTTGTAGTGGCGATAGATTTATTAGTCTGTAAAATGCAGCCAATTTATAAAATGTTAAAATAAAAAAGAAGGAAATCTTTATGAATTATTTTGAGGCGCAAACAAACTTATTAGAATTTAGATTTTTAATTTTGAGATAAGCCATTTTAATTTTCCAAACTCATCAAGAAGACTTGTTATAATTTCGCTGCATATTTCACTTCTACCTCTTTTCTTCAGATGTTCATTCATGGCTGAAGAACAAAGAACTTAAATTGAAGGAGAAACCTGTCCAAGAAGTAACTGTCAGTGTTCTGTCCGGTGCTTTTACTGGTGGAATTGTCGGACTTATGCCCGGTAAAAATGTTTCTTTCGTTTAAGGTGGATATATATGGATTTCATTTGCGGCTTTTATGTGGTATAGATGGTTTTTGTTAGAAATGATTTTGAAAATGTAATATTTTTCACCCCCTTGGGCTCTTGCCTAAAAACAACAAACTTTTGCTTATAAAAGTTTTTCCTCAAGAGCCTCCGAGTGAGGCTTTTAGTATGTTAATCTACATCAAAGTTCCGGTTCTTACGGTACCAAATATGCTAGTCCGTAAATTTTTGCAATGTTGACTTTTTAATTCTGCTAGACTATTATATGTAAGAACATTCCTTCTGGTTGTATTTATAAGAAAGAAGAATATGCCTAGGTGCTAGGTGTAAAACGTTTGGTTGGAAAATGGTGTAAAGTATTCTTTTTACAATCAAGTTAAAAAACGAAATAAATTTTATAAAATGCTCGTCAACATCTAGTACGTCTAGATATATTATCGTAAATTGCATGGAGTTAGAATATTTTCGCATTTTTTAAATCCAAGTTTTAACACTTAATTTTTTATTTTTTTATTTTTCCTTTTGTTTAAATGTTTTAGGACTTCGCATCCTTCAAGCGGTTTCATTTGGAACTTGCTTTGCATTTCTAGGTAAGTTGTGGCTCCTCCCCGATCCCATCTTGTTATTATATTGAAGTCTGATAGAATAGGAATCGATTAAACCGTTTTTGAAAACCAAAAATAATCCCACTGCACGACATCATGATATGGAGAAGGAAGAAATGTTACCGAAATTTGATTTTTTAGTATTCTAATCTAATTTCTTTTTTGTGGAAAATATTTTTGCGTTTAAAAAGCTGTTTTGCAGGAACCTTTGCCGATCGAGAAATCGGTAGTTTAATTTCTATTTCGGATTGTGACAGGCTCGAATTCAATTTCCATTGAAAAAGTATTTAAACTTAAATTGTCCTCTGAACTAGTAAAATAATAAGAAATGTTTTGAGAAGTAAGCTGTTGAATCTTTGCTTTGAAATTTCGACAATTTTTGACATATGGCAATATCTATTTGAGTTAAAATGCAAGACTGTTATTAGCAAGGTTACGCAATAGGAGCTATTTATGACCTTAGACGCGTACGAGTCAGCCTGTACATAGGTTTTTGTTTACAAGTTTTGCTTAGATGAATTATGTACAGGTTGACTCAAACGCGTCTATGGTCATAAATAGCTCCTTGCGTAACCTCGCTATATACAGTAATGAAAATAACCTTTCATTTTTAGGTCATTACATTTATTCCGCGATACGCATAATCCGATTGGAATTTCTAATCAAGCAAAGCTATCCCGAATTGGTTGAGCAAGTGAAAGAATCGGAAGATTGGATGGATGACCAGGAGCGAACAAACCCTTATTACGCAGGACCTGTCACTGTAAGTTTTTGATTTTGTGGTTTGAAGCTTTAGTTTAAGTATCCGATGAGAAAATCAGTGCTTTGCCAAGGCCTTTATTTCTTTACTGCTAATAGCTATTCGTTAACCATGAGGGAAAACCCAAACTATTTTGAAAAAACCCAAACTATTTTGAAAAAGCCCCGCAAACTCTTTTGAAAAAGCCCCGCAAACTCTTTTGAAAAAAAACGAAAGTCCTTATGAAAAAAAAGCAAACTCTTTTGAAAAACCCGAAATTTGAAAGACTGAAACCCAATGGCGGACTATTCCAAAAAAACATACAAGGGTGGACGAACTATTTAGGCGTGTCTTTACCCCCTGAAAAATTTCGTTCACCTCTTTGCATTGATATAAAATGAAATTGTCTAATCCTCTTTTCAAAAATCCGAAACCTGCAATTATAACCTAAAGTCTCGCGCACTTTAAAAGAAATACAAAGTGGCAGGTATTGTTCAACGAAAAAGATTTGTATGAACAATGTAAATTGAATAACAATTTTATTTCTTCTCAGCCTAAACCATACATACTGGAAAAACTGGGTGGATTATGGGGGGATTTCGGACAGAACACGGAAGAAAAAAGAAGACGATTTGAAAGTGAATGAATGAAAGAAATGAATGGATAGATAAATCGAAAAATGAACGATTATGTGAGTGATTACTCTAATATCAAGCGGATATATGAATGATGGAGGCTCAAATTCGAGGTAGCTCAATTTTTATTATGAGCACCTTTGGTTAAAGTTCAATGACATTTAAAAGACACCTGCGGTATGGAGATTTTTATTTAACTAAATTTTAAAATTGTGATAAGACTGTATGCAATGTTTTTATCAGCAAAGCAAGAAACTATTATCTCGATTAAATTGGATTTAGATAACAAAGACTTTTTCAACTTGCTCTTAGTTCTAAACCCACCTAAGACTGAAAAATCGGTCGGTGCCTGCCCCCCGTCCGTATGCTGCCAGGAGAAATTGTAAAGTGACGTCATAGAAATGGAAAGTTTTTAAAATGCCAAAACTTCTTGCGATTAGTATAATACAATACAACACAAATATTACAAATTTAAAAATGTGTTACAAATCCTCACACTAAATTATTTACAAATAAAAGATTAAATCTTAATAATACTTAACAAAATACTTAATAAAAATTAAACATGATAAAATAAGACTTTTTTAATAAATTACGTCACATACAACACTTGCCTCGTTTTCATTTCGTTACTATGGCGAGGGATAAGAAATCCACACTTCTACTTTACCGAAGAATAGTAAATTGACTTCTATAATGCATGTGTCTTAATGTGTATGCATGCATTCTTTCTGAAAATTAATTCAGTTATCGAATCAGCCATCCACTCGTCCACTCATTCATTCATCCACTTGTTCATTCATTCATTCATTTTTGTCGCGATGATCTTGATGTAGATATATTGTCCAATAACAAACATTAAATAACATATAAACGAGTGGAAAGAAAACACGCGCAAACACTTCAATGGTGTCTGCTAAACGCTCGTTCTCCTCCTCGTGCTTCTTACTGATATCTTCATCCTCCTTCTTCTTGCGTGCTATTTCATTCTTATTCAATGTACCACTGCGCATGCGCATACTTAAATCTCCGCCTCCGCCATTATGACTATTGCTGTTGATGTTTATACTGTTGTCGTGGTTACCGGTGGACGATGAGAAACCAGCCCAGGTGGTACGATTGTTGATCATTGGATAATCTTTGTTGACGTTCGCGAAATGAGGGCTGAGTAAACGAAACGTATCTTCCTATAAGTGAAATAAAAATGTTTTGTAAATATAACTTGAGGAAACATCATTCTAAAAATCAGATTTTTGCTAGTTGTTTCGATGGTCCGAGTCACATAACAAGAACCAATCCCTTGGGAATGGAAGTGAATTCAGACTCTAAGTATAAAATAGCTTTGAAAGACTTATTCAATTGCGTTATGTCATTTTGGACTCAAACGGACTCTACTTTCACGAATTTAAATACTAACATGTTTATCTGGTTTTCTGTTCCGTCGGAGTAGATCAAGAATGGATCCACAATTCAACACTAGGGTGTATTCAAGTAGAGTACATATGACGCAACAAAATGACGTCATCAAAAAAATATCGATAGCTTTGACGTAATTCACGCGAGGTAATGTAGCATTGACTGATGCCCAAATTGTTGAGATTGTTAACAATGTCGTGATGCAAAGCCCTGAAATAAATTCCAATAAAAAGCGACTTTTCTTTTACTCTGTGAAAATAAATATGTTTGATGATGTTTGATGATGATCATATATTTTTAGTCAGACGGTGTAATAGATGTTCTCCGTGTATCTGTCTATCTCTTTTTTAGTCTTTGCATCGCAAAGATATCGTAAGGTCTACCGTGTTATAATTCACTGACCCGGTTAGACATCTTAGTGTGATAGAGATTCTCAAAGACGCAACGCTATTGTTCTTTTTTTTCTGTCAACCTAAAAGGAGAACAAAAAACAACCTCGCTCCCAGGGTTTATTGCGCGCCTTTTGACGTTTTCTATTGGATACCCTGGGAACGAGGTCGCACCAATAACAAACGTATCATACCAACACGTGCTGGGGTAGCATTCCTTCTAATCCATAATGAAATCCACGACACTGCAACAATTGCAATAGAAGGAACATAAATCTGTAATACTGCAAAACCCATCAATCGCTTGAATTGAAACTTCCCAGTTAGTACAAAAAAACTTCCTAAAATAAGATAACCAGGAGTGAGAATATTACTTTTAAGCCGAAGATTCTTTATGATTCGAGGGATGACTGGAGTGAAATTTGTTGCTTTCATTTCGAGATATCGAACAAAAAAGGTATTCCGAAAATTGCAAAAGGAAATCAGCGCAGAAGTATTAAAAATCCTTTATTAAAAGCAAGCAAAACTTTTTTGAAGAGAATTGATGAGTGTAGTACCTGCCACGTATACTTCTTTCTTTCCAACTGTTTCATATTCGACCAATTGAAATTGTGCCATTTTCCGGTCTGTAATTTTGATGCCGGGTTGTTTTTTCCATTCGTATGTGAGGTGGCTTGCATCGTAGGCATCTGAGGAGATTTGAGATCAGAGTTGTTTTGATGTTCTTTTAGCGGACAAGATTGAAATCCAAATTCTAGTTTTAGAGACTTAGAACGGAAACAACCTATCTATATCATCTGACATTGTTTTAACAATGGGTTTTTCGAGAGTTACCCCCTCGGGTTTGGAAGTAAAAAAGAAGTACCCCTTTGGATTTCCATTTCTTAGACATTTTTGCGTTACCCCTCGGATGTCCACTCCATTTTCCCCAGAAATGTGGGGGTACACAAAAAAAATTTATGAGCTGACCTCTCGGACAGAAGTTGAGGATATAAACTCGACTCGAAATCTCTATTTTACATTAACAAAACTCTCTCCACTTTACTAGTCCTTATGGTTGATCCTCGTCATTATTATGAAAATGTCACGGTCGTGTCCGTACAAACATAAACTACAATTGATAGGCAACTTACAGCTGACGATGTCGAATTTGCAATTTTGTACATCCATAGGGTAAGAGTGTAAATCCAAGTAGCATGAAGGTGAAACCGTCACCCTAAAATATCAAATTCAATCTTATCTTATTGAAATTCGAAAAGACAAAATTGGAGTAATTAAAAATATTTTTCATGATTTCTGAAAAATATCAATTTGGTAAAACCAAAGCTGAGATTTTTGGTCGAAAACAAAGAACAATGTGTCTATTTAATCTGGCCGAATTAAAAATAGACCTTGCAAAAATTTACTGACTAGCATATTTGGTACCGTCAGAATCGAAATTTGATGTAGATTAACATACTAAAAGCCTCATTCTGAGGCTCTTGGGGGAAAAAATTTATAAGCAAAAGTTTATTGTTCTTAAGCAAGAGCCCAAGGGGGTGAAAAATATTACATTTTCAAAATCATTTCTAACAAAAACCATCTATACCACATAAAAGCCCTCAAAAAACTATATAGAAGACTTTTAAGCGAGTATAGACTATTTCTGTACTGATCTGAAGAAGATCTTATGAACAACAAACTTTTGCTTATAAAATATTTTCCCCAAGAGCCTCCGAGTAAGGCTTTTAGTATGTTAATCTACATCAAATTTCGGTTCTTACGGTACCAAATATGCTAGTCCGTAAATTTTTGCAATGTTGACTTTTTTAATTTCACAATTCGGCCAGACTAATTGTTGAAAGATCAAAGGAATTTTTAAACATACTCCAGGCTGAGCCAAAGATATGTGATGCTAAGAAGAAAGTTATACGTAGTCTAGTACTTAGTCCCCTTGACAGCTTTAGTTCCACAAAACGAACAAATAAACTAGTTCTTAATTCCTTCTTTCGTACCTAGTCCCCCAAAACACAGTTCCATCTGGTGAAATATCCAGCTTATGGTTATTGACGGTCACGTGATGCATTGAACTGGTGACCGAATTGATAAAGACAGTGTCCGGTGTCCAAATGATGTCCGATGGATGTTTGGTGCCAACAATGATGGTCAGTGTTTTGTTCATTGGATGTTTGAGACGGTGATCTTTCCATGTTTGACGGAAAAACATGTCCACTGTATACATCTGATGGGTTGGAAAGATAATTTAAAGTTGTGTAGTTATTTGTAGGCGTTTTAGTCAGTTTTTACTTAAATTTATTATAATAGATTGACATAACTTTGATTAAAGGGAACACCTCTACGCTTTCTACGGAAATGATTGGTAGAGACAAGTGATATCATGGTGCTATCATTGGATAGATAACATAAAAAGAATTACCATATTAATAGCGTCAAGATTAGTGAAAGATAAAATTGTAGCGTCCACGATAACTTCAACCGGTGCACCTGTAAAAACATGATACAATCGAAAGCTAACATTTACCATAGTGTGGAAAAAGTATGTGATATACGAAAAGTTAGTTAAGAGGGATTAAGGGTTTAGTTATTGACTCAAAAACTGTCTGAACATACCCTGTCTTATGGTGCTGGTAGACCGCAGACGTTGCCTGTACATAGATTTTCGTTTACAAGTTTTGCTTAGACGAACTATGTACAGGCCACCACAAACGTGTCCTAAATCCTATTTAAATGAGAGCCGGATGGTGATAATATTCTTTTTCAGTTTTACTTGCAATCTACAGATTGATCTTCAACAACCTTGATAACTTTACCCAGTAGGCAAGGAACGTTGTATCGACGTCCAGACAACGTTGCTGCAGCATCAGAATGCTATTTGGACGTTGAAATAATGTTGGGACAACGTTATGTGTGTGTAATGGGAAAACAGTAGTAGTAAGATGTGATTAGTATATCTACCTTAAGGGTACAAATTTTTGCGGGAACTAATTTTTGCGGTTTTTGTGAACAATAAAGAACTCAAGATCCGCAAAAAAATTGTACCCGTAAGGTAGTAAAGATGAGAAAAATGATAGACTCACCGAGATAGTTGGGCCTTAACCGTGGATCATATTCTTTTAACATATCTTTCATCATATTCCGGATGTCCATATCGTTTTGTGGACTGAAAAATAAGTATGAAAATATCATTTGGCAGGTAGAATATTTCTTTTAGGTACCATGTGTTGATCAGAGTTTGTTGCAAATATCAGATTCTGAAGCTTTGAATGATATTGAAAAAATATTAAAATCATGTTCTTGTTGTGACCAAACCAAAAATGATCTTGTCCTTTCAACCTCGTATTATGTGAAGCTCTTTATGTATACCACAACAAAAGAAAATCTCAGTATTTTCATAGTTGGGAGGGCGTTTTCTTCTTAATAACCTTAAACCGTCATTTCAAAGTTCATCAATTTGAAGGAAATGCAGTATTCTACCGGATGCTCTTAGGTTGAGAAAACTTCGTTCTAAAATGTAATGTGACTCATTTTTGCTGGGTATAAAAAATTTAGATAAAGGTAGCTCTTTACTTTGGTTGCTTTAACCGACTCTCTTACAAAACCCCTGTCTGAGATTGCTATGATGTGATCAAATCCGTTTTGGTTGGGGAAGAAGGAAAATACGACTAATCTGCTACTTACTTTTCTTTGCTTGCTTGAACGCTGCAGATCCACACAACCAAAAGAAAATGGATCATTTGTGTGCAGAAAGTCAACATCTTAGTCTGCTGGCTTTTTATTCTCAACCCAGTTTTCCCGGTTAATCAATAATATGCTGCTTCCTGGAAAAATAATAAGTAGGTGTTAGTGTTTCTATGAAATGTTTGGAATTTTTCTGACGATTAGGTGAATTTTATGAAAAATTATTTTCATGGTCTTCGCGTCCGAAACCCTCTGTTATTTAACCACAAACCACGTACCACCACAGAGTAAAGTAAAATTGTTGATCGCGCATTGAATATCAAAACACGATCATAATTTCTACCGTTTACTGGAAAAGAAATTATTTAAATTTTTTTTTCGCTTAATAGAAGATAAGATAATAATCAACTCTTTAAGGGAACCTGGTTGTAAAACTAACCCATGGTGAATCAAAATAACCAAACCAGTGGAAAGCCAGGAAAGATGAATATTTAAAAAAAAAAGATTAATTAACCAAAACAATAATGTTTAACTTACAAAGCATCTTGATTTCAAAGCTTTTATTTCATATTGTAAAAAGGGCAAAAAATGTTTCTTTATTTCGATTTTTTACTCCTCTTGCTTGTTATTATTTAGTTTCAAACAAAAATGAACTCCGTCAAAATGTTTGATGGTGAGACAAGGTCAAAACTATCCGACTTCTGTTTTTAAAAAGCGAGAAACAAAAATTATTCTCTTGTTCCCAAGACTAGGGACTGTTTAAGAAAAGCTACACAAATCTTTTACAACGAGTGCTTTTAAGAAAAAGAAGGATACTTTTTCATATTTTTCGCGAATTGTCAAATTTTTCTCTTGATGTCAAAGTATGAATTCTTTGTAATTTGGAAATAATTTTGAAAAGAACATATCAAAAACAGGATTTTATTTTAATATCGATTTGTAAAAGTTTTCATTGATCGATAAAGGAAAGAAGATTCTCACACTTTCTTTAATAAGCTTCTTCTCGTTTGAATTATTTTCATATTTCTCGCACTATTTCTGAGACTATTTGTATATATGGAGGACGAAATTGTTCCAAGTAAGAATTTTCTTTTTCGTTTTGAACACAAAGGAAGCACGATCCACCTAAATACAAGGGGAATCCGTCAGCTTGTATGGCTCAGTAACCCTCTTCACCGCCAGCCTCCATTTCTATAGATTTTTTACAGCATTGAAAATTTAAATTTTAAAAAAATTCATTATTTCATTTGTTAAAAGTTTATTTTTTAATTATTTATTGGCATTCAAAATTATGTTCAGTGTTGCAGACTCTTTCTTTGATAAACCCAACAAAAGAAATATCTTACAGATGTTAAAATTTCTTCTTCGTCTAAATTTTAGATTCTCGATTCGCGAAAAAAAGTCCACGCGAAAATTAATCCACTTAAGGTAGGTATAAGACAAGAAGAAACAACGACCCACATTTCCAAATTTCCAGATTAAATTTCCCCGCCCGAAAAGAGAATACTTTACTCTAGACAAAATATTAGCTGTTTTAATTGCTTTATTACACCCTTGCTTCTGTAAACCACTGGAATTTATCTTTCCACCTCAGGAATAAAACAAAGAAATACAAAGAATCACCCCACTGAAAAGATGACGAAAGAACAATACAATTTGAAAGTTTTGACTCACACCCTGTTAAGCTTGGTGTTTCTTTGAAAGGTTAAAAATATGACTCCTAATATTTCTGACTGACTAGATTAAATTTATCTTTTCAAAAGAGTATTTTCTGGATTCTCTCTATCATCTAAACATTCGATCTTAGATTCTCCAAATTCTGTTACACTTTGCGAGTAAAGGGATCCAATTTTCTCGTCGGTTTGAAGAAATTGTTTGAAGTTACTTTAAAAATATTTAAGAATGTTCAAAAAGTCTTGAAATTTTGAAAAGCCACATTTCTGTAAAGAAAATATTACATAATTACCTACATTACGATAAAAATCAAAGGCAATTTTGCTTCTTTAAAGTGTACCAAATATTCAAAAGGTTGATAATAAACCCATACACTTTATATCTTCACATAAAGTACAATAAAGTTCTCGTAATCCCAGCTTGCATTAAAGATTAGTTCTATCCCTTCTGTTTTTTGCATTATTTAGAAAATTTGAATGTGATGAATCTAAAATTACACTATGTGAATTGAATAACCCTCCCCTGAGAACTGCTAAACCAGAGTATGATTAATTTAATTCATGAAAAATATGTTTTTAAAATATTAATGAATAAAGAATAATTTTGAAACTGATGGCGAAAAAAATGTTTCTCTAAATATTTGAATATGTGCACAATCGAAATGATTACCCAAACATGATAGCCTCGCATTTCAAAATGTTTCGAAATTTTAAAGTTTTGATGAAGAAAAATAAAAGAGACATCGAGGAAAATTATACAACAAACCAGCAACTGCCCCCCCCCCCCCCCATCGATCAGAAACCTTTTTCACACTTTCAACTAACACAATTTAGTAACAAATTAACAATTCTTTCACAATTTATCTCGAGAGGAAAGACATTTCCACTTTATAGGTATAAACCTGGAAATAACGTTCCTTCAATTCCTTATGAAGGGGTGCATTGAACTAAAAACAATATCACTCACAGTATTGAAAAACAAATATTGAACGACCATAAATATATTTCTGACAATTATTAAACTACGTTCGTATAAATATGAGTTTAAAAACTCACAGTATTGATGATATATTTACTTTTACACAAAACTATTATCAAACAATGAAAATGGCATAATTTTTTGTGATCAACATAATTAAAATATATTCTTTTATTTTGTTGTATTGAAGTATATTCAAGGGAAATCGAAGATAGGGCCAATATTGTGGGTAGAGTCAATTATGACGTCACACAAATATCAATAATAGCTGTATGATGCATTTATACTTTAATAAGTTCATCTTGGCTTTAAGTGAAATACTATTTTTATCGTATCAAACTTTGCAAAAGATTTGTATCGAAAATTATAAATGGATTATAGTACTTTCAACAACGCCCGGCCACTTGAATTTTATCCTATGACACTCCTGTCTAAAAGATATAACATCCTTAAATATCATCTATCACTCCTGTCTTAAATATGAAATATCTTGAATTAACCCTATTCGTACTAGGCTTTTAAGGGCGGTTCAAAACTAGGGGGGGGGGGCTTAACTTTTGATCTGGTTGTCTTTTTTGCATGAAATTTCGGACACATCATCCTTACTATAGATAGTAAGAAGTGACACAAAAGTTCTTTGATGACGTCACTTATCATACTGATGTGAGCAAAAATAGAAAAGAGTCTTTTCTTAAAATTATGCATGAAATTACGATTTAAATGATATATTTGATATTAAAGTTAGAATTAGCCAAAAATGTGTCACTTTTCACGATACCTGCTTGTCAAAAATGACATATCATGCTCAAAAGTGTGAAAATTTTTAGGGTGTGAAATGTATTTTATATTGATGCTACATAAAAGTTAGGAAAAGTCACAAAATTTTGTTTGTATAGCATTTAGATTTCAGGTGCTATTACCAAAAGTTTAACTTTGGTACAAAAATCCGACTCCTTTACATTTGAGAGTCAATGAATAAGGTTAAATATCTTTGTGCAAAAAATTCAGGAAAATTGAATACGATAACACCCATCCTAGCATGGTCAATTATATACCAAAAGGAGCGTATTTAAATGTAGAATACGATGTCAACTGTTAC
>JAUJPO010054326.1:0-14550 GCA_032270745.1 Tiaropsis multicirrata
TCTGAACGGGACAGACAAGACAGACAAGAGTTGAGTTTTTGTTTTGATGGTTTGATATTATTGAAGAAAAAAAAATTCTTCTTTGAGATAGCAATAAAATCTTTTGGGTCGGCAGGTTTCGAGTAGGGTCGGTCGGGTTACGGCAAACAAACATTTTTTTAAGGGCAGCCTAGCTTACCTACAATCTTTCAAAGATAGGGATAAAGGAGTTAGGACCAGGGTGACAGAAATTGGGCCATCTGCGGTATTGTACTTGTGGTCTCACTCATATTGGTAAAATGTAAATGTCAAGTAGTTTTTTGTACATTGTACATGTTTTCCTCCGCTGCATAGGATAAGATGATGTGATGATATAAGTGAGGTTGTGTGTTGGCATTGCATAAAAGTATGTTGTTCTTAACATCAAAATCAACCAGGGATATATCTATGGCAGTATAGGCAAGTTTTGTCCTCACTTGAATCTTTAAATTCATTAACAAGATGGTGTTTTTGTCTTTTTTACTCTAGCTGCCATACCGTCAATGGGTGATACATCAGTCAGGGATACCCTTCAGTCGCGGTATCCTTTGGTCGTGGTAAATATTGTTGTTGCAAAAATTCAATTTTCAGCAATCGCTGTTCACATATATTTTTGTCACGCGTTTGCGGTTGAAAGGCATCTTTTAAATAGGAATATCTCAAGTTAATGACAACGGATTTTAAAATTATACAACAGTTATCTCCCTGACGCATCAAAAAGTCTATTCTTAGGATTTAAGGGAGAGAGAGAGGATTTATGTCTCTTTGGCCACACCCCAAAACACATAGCATTACTTAAAGTCTTGTGCCCCTATCCTGAATTTTTCCTGAAAGTGTAAAGGAAGGGAAGTTTTAATTTTTATCATAGACAGTCAATCTGATCTGCAAAATACACACCAAACAGGCAGCCATCTTGAAACAAAGTTTTCAGTAATCATGTTTCAGTGTCGCCCTATTACTGGTTAAAATTTGAAGTTATAAGAACCTGCAGATCTTAAGATCTCAAGGGGTACATGTTCACAAGTTTTCATGTTTACATGTTTAAATTGATAAAATTATTGGTCAAAGTGCCTACCAGATTAATTAAAAAAGTAATTCTAAATGTAACTTTTTCTGGTTTTTATGAAGCTACTAGATCAGTAGCCTTCCAGCAAACCCAAGCTAAAGTTTTTCTTTAGATACAATTGAATGTCCCTGAAAATGTTGTTTTGACCCTCCGTACTAAGGTTGAAGGAACTTACATACAAGTTAAGTGTCTCAAAAGCACCTTCATCAAAATTTCATTTTTTACAAATATTCTTTGTACTTTAGGGGTGACATTTGGGTTTTTGTGCTTGAGGTTTGTTTTGTGGCACAATGATATTTTCGTGTAAATCTGGGTTTTTCTTTTCGTACACTCATCATCGTTATACATATTTTTTTATGTTTTTAATGAGTGCCTTTTAAAGCAATCAAAGTCAAATTATAATGTATATGGAAGAATCTAGATTATATGTAGACTAGTAAACAAGCCTGTTACAAAAATGGTATAATCAGGAAAATTTACAATTCCAAAAGTGTGCCTGGTAAAAAGTTTTTGATTGTTTTGTTAGCGTCAATTTCTTGTGATATGGATCTCATTAAACGACAAGTTTATACTTGTCTAGAATCAAATTTGAAAATCAATTATAAATCAAATATAGCATACATCTTTCGATTGCAGAACAATTATAATTACAATATAATTACTCATATCTTTTTCCAATTTGCATTGAGTTTGAAAGTTGTTTTTACGTAAAGTATCATGAATCTGATGAAAGTGATTTTTATTTAGAATGTTGTTTTGAAACTATGTTTATTAAAAGTATAAATATTTTACGTTATAGAATAGTTTAAAAAAAGTCACAGTTATTTATATTGAAAATTGAACGCTGCTGGTCAGTTACTCAAATTACAATGAAGCTGGTTTTTGTTGTAGTTTTTGCCTTTGTTTTTACACTTGGTCATGCCATTGAATACAATAAACACCACAACTACAAGGATATGGAGAGGTATATCAATGATATTCATAAGAAATGTCCTGATATAACAAGAATTTATCAACTTGACCATAAAACAGTCAAAGGTAGAGACTTAACTGTGATGGAAATTACTGAAGAACCTGGAAAATACATTCCATTAAAGCCAAATTTCAAATATATTGGCAATATGCATGGTAATGAAGTTTTGGGTCGTGAAACATTGCTATATCTTCTTGATTATTTGTGTTCAAAATATTTGGAGAAAGATCCCGAAACACTAGAGTTACTTAAAACGACCCGTATTCACATCTTGCCGTCCATGAATCCTGATGGTTATGAGAAAGCAAGAGAAGGTGATTGTACAAGTGTGAGAGGAAGAGCAAATGCCAATGGTTTTGATTTGAATAGGTAAGACGAAGTTTTAGATGATTGATAAACTAAGATTTTGAATTCTGTTACACAGAACTACCATTTTACTGGGAAAAGGTTGTACTATTTACTGAGTGACAAAATATGACTTCGAAAAGTGATATTTTTTGACTTTATGACCAATTCATATAGTATTTTTTAACATTTAAATTATTTATTAACAGCAAATTAAGCCATCATCAATAAGAAACACATAAAAATGTTTGCAACGTTTCTGCACGTTTTCAAGCAGAAGTTTGTTATTAGATTTCATGTGCATACCAAACTTTTAAATACCATAAGTGATGAAAACTGACTTACTGAAGCATTTCTCATTATTTATTTAGTTTGATAGTCATTTCATCCCAACTTTACAGTCATAAAAGCATTACATAAATTAAGTCTGTATTCAAGTTTTTTACTTACTTTAAAATTAATAAGTCAAATTTAAGCACAGTGCTGTTTATTGTAAGGATCGTTTTCACATTATTTCATGACATACATTTTCTCAAAAAGTCAAGAAAAGTTTCTAATATTTCACCTTTATAATTTCCCCATATGAATCCAGGCTTCAGCAGACTTTCCATGAAATTTATTTGAAAAGCTCTAATGTGCAATTTTCTGACTTACTCTAAACATCTGTAGTATTTTTTCTCAGTTCAAAAAGTAGCACTTTTTTCTTCATTTTAAACTACTACATCTATTTAATTTTTACTCCTCATTTTCCTAAAATTTTAGGCAAAAAGATTGAAGTCAATTTTATGCACATTTAACTTTTTCGTCCTTTTATCAAAGATTTTCACACTATTTTTGAAAGTAATCAATGGAAAAAACTCAACTAGGAGGCCAGAATTTTTTCAATATCTGCTTGAGCCACAGCAAACATAATTGAATCCATCAGAGAGGGGGTTGGCGAACCTGAACTAGCTAGGGGGGATGTATGTTTTATTTGCAAGGAACACACAGACAAAGTGTTTTAAGTTCAAAAACTATAACTTTTTTCAAAGATGTTAGTTTGTTTGCTGTTTTGTTAAATTCTCACACCCATTCTAAAGTGGCTGGGTGACGGTAAAAAATATCTGACCCTGCTGATAACGCGGAAACAAACAGTCTGTGTTTTCTACGGAATATAACAAATAAGTTCTTTTTTCATTTACAGAAATTTTCCAGATCAGTTCAAACGAGTCAGTAATCAGCAGCCAGAAACCAAGGCTATCCTTCATTGGCTGGATGAATATCCTTTTGTTCTATCAGCAAATCTTCACGGAGGAAGTTTAGTTGCCAACTACCCATTTGATGATGACAGTAAGATGAAAGAAATGTATAGTGCATCCCCTGATGACGACGTTTTTGTTCACATCGCAAAGAACTACTCCTACAATCATCCAACTATGCACATTGGGAAAACTAAATGCGGTGATAATTTCAAAGATGGTAAATAGATTTGGTTTCACATTGTGCACTAATAAGTCAGCATAGTGGGGACCCCTCCAGGAGTTAAACTCTTTTACTGGCATGGGGCTGGGCGTTTTCTTTTGTTCTCAAAGGAATTTCTATTGTTCTTTTTTTAGGGGGGGGTGTTAGATGTGTCTTTCCTTCTGCTTGTGATATTTGAAAAGTAATTCCAATACGTGTTTTCTCATCTTCGTATTCTTTTTTAAAAACAGGCATCACCAATGGTGCTAAATGGTACAATGTCGCAGGAGGGATGCAAGATTACAACTACTTGCATGGAAATGCTTTTGAAATTACTGTTGAGATGGACTGTTGTAAATTTCCACACCATTCCCACCTTGAACAACAATGGAATAACCATAGACGGTCACTCATTGACTACATCAAGCTTTCCCATTTGGGATTAAAAGGAACAGTCAAGTTAGTTATTTTGATTCACTTTTTTCAGGATGCTAAGTTTAATATAAAGCTTAATAAAGTGGTTCCTCTGGGTATGTTTGAATTTATTTCAATGACAAATCTTGTTTTCATTATGAACAAGTTAAGTTTTTACGTGAAATGATTACTTTATTTTAGTAAGTAAACTAGGTATCTAGTCTAGCTATTATTACTTAGGTGACCTATTTTATTTTGGAAGTGATTTACTTGAGTCACAAAGGGTTTACACAATATATGTCATATAATGATATCGATCTTTAGTAGTAAGGATAATAGTTTGTTATTAGTCTTTAATTTATTTTAGCTCTATTACTTAATTTATAGAGACAGTACTGGCAAAGGCATCTCTGGTGCTAAGATTGATGTTAAACTTCCCAATGGAGGTAAACGTGAACCAATCTTCTCAAGAGACGGAGGTGATTACTATCGATTGCTTTTGAAAGGAGTCTATGATGTTACTGTCAGCGTTGATGGAAAAAGCTTGACCACATCCATTCAATGCGATGGATTGCCCACAAAGGTGGTGGATTTCGTTGTTGGTGCAGATTCCATAACTGCTCAATCTGTTCACAAAGCTGCCCCAAATGTCGATGTTTCTCTTAATGGAAACACTGGCCCCATTGTTTCTCTTAATGAAAACACCGACCCCGCTGTTCCTGTTGTTGCTGCCGTAAATCCCCACGATGATATCAAAAAAGAAGCAAATGAGCACACTCCGAAGCCTGTGAAATCTTCACGATCAGACAATGTTGCTGCCGCAGCTGTAATTGTTACCATTGGTGTTATTGTCTGTGTTCTTGCTGGTGTAGTCTTGTTCAGGAAAGTTAAAGATTTGCGTGGTTCCGAAAATCAAGGTGGATATGCGAAAATAAATCAAGAAAAATTTGATGCTTATGAGCCATGAGATAATCAAATTATGTTATATATTTAATCTGAGAAAAAATATGGGGTGCATTTTAATCTATAATAGATACCTTTAGGGAAATAATGTGTATGGTATTAAGAGACTTTGAATGGCATTTCATTCTTTGTATGTAGCTGTCTCATCTTTTTTTTTATGACAAGTTGATCTGTAAACTTGTTTTTGCAATTTCTTTATCTGTTATTAAAAAGGTAACCATGTGAGATTCATTTCCTTGTTAAAATTATAATGACTTTTCGAGAGAGTTTCAAAAGGGTCCTTAAACATTGTTTCTAAATGAATATAACTTCTTTTAAAAGTCACCATGAAAAGAATAATTAACAATATAATTTTAGGCACGTTATCAGGAAAAAGAGATATTTTATTTTATTGTTGTAGATAAAATTGACATGCTGCTTAATTTCTTTTCTTGTCGTAGTTATTTTGGATAAAATTAATAACAATAATCGATATAAATCTGAGATATATTTTTTGTAGATTGTTCTGTCTTGTTTCACCAGAGATTTACTCAAGCACTTTTACCAATAATGCTTATCTCAAAGAAGAAGTCTTTGTTTTCAAACATAATTTTCATTGTGAAAATGTACTTGGAAAAAGCTCTTTTTTTCCTTTTTGTTTTTATGAAGGCTACGGTAAAATCAAACGAAGAATGTTTTTTTCTTTTTTTTCAATTTTCGAGTTTTGATATTTTTTTGAAAACATCTGTACAAGAATTACATTTAAAATCATAAACATTTTATTTGGTTAATAACGGACAGACGTTTTTAAGAATGCTAATCACTTAATATTTATTATTGTTTGTAAATTCTTTAAAAAACTTTATTATTTGTATTAATTAATTCATATTATTTTATGTTTTGTACTGTCACCTGGAACTTAGTAAATAAATGTAAAGTGCATCATGGGAGATACATGCATGGTACATTCTCCAACGGTAGATCAATGGGCTACAGTGATTAAGGTTACGGTTCAATCACAACCTAGCATCCCGGCGGAACCAGGGAGGCTGGGGAGGCTATAGCCTCCCCCCTTTTTTCAAATATGTGATTTCTTTATTAAATTCCAAAATATCAAATGCGATACGTGATCGTTTCAGCAATAACAGATAGTCTATCTCGGTATAATATCATTGGTAACCCCAAAACCCCTAATAAAGCACTTTTAATTTATTCAATTAGTTTTTCAGTAAAAGAAAGCGACAAAAAGTCAAAGGTTTTATCCGATACCACAGTTACCAGTGGCGAGATCATGATTTACTTGGGGAGTAATTATGTTTTTATGCAGTTTTTTCATTATTTTGACAAAAAATCAAATCTTTTAAATTGGAGTCCATTATAGCCAATTTAGAGAGCCAATGTTTCAAAAACTTCTGACCCGTCGGCCCCAACTTTGGTGGGGCCTCTTTAGATACTATATCATTCAGCCTCTCCATTTATAAAAACGTTCCGCCGGCCCTGCCTAGGTCTTACTTATGGATTTGAAAAATAGTACTTGATGTCCCTCTGCTAAAGATAATGCTCATCCCTTCCAGTAGGAAGGATCTCTTTTCGAAATATTTCACTAATTGTATAATCAGTTTTGCTTAACACTTAAGTAAGAAGTAACTTGTATCAGTAGTTTTATTTCTGTTTATCTTTCCACAAGATTTTCTTTGTGATGATAAGGTTTGTCAAATTCACTTTGCTTTTTTTAGAGAATACAAGAAAGAAAGAAACAAACAAATGAATAAATGAATAAAATATAAGAAAGATGAACAAAACAATATGGCTGAAGTTTTGGGGTGTGGCTCTATTGGTATCAATTGCAAACGGTATTGATTTCCAGCATCACAACTATGTGAAACTCCAAGCCTACTTACTGAGAATTCACCAGCGATGTCCGAAAATTACACGGCTCTATAGTATCGGACAGTCCATTCAAGGTCGTGACTTAACCGTTATGGAAATCTCTGAAAACCCTGGCACATACGAATCCTTGAAACCGAATTTCAAATATATTGGTAACATGCATGGGAACGAGGTTTGATTGAAAATAATGTTCTTATATAAATTCATCTGCCAAATTGAGATCATGTCGTTATTTAGTACGAAAGTCTTTAAAAATTGCTTGAATAAAAGAGACTAATTTTTGTCTCAATGCTTCGTTCTCCAAACTCGTTTAAGTGACTTTACTACGGAAAACTTCAATGGGCTCAATATGGCAGCAGAGACCACGCCGTTCTTCAGTACAAAAGTCGCAACAAATTGCTTGAATAAAAGAGACAAATTATTACGATTGCGTCTACAATTTGCTCACGTGACTTTTTAATAACTCTGTAACATTGATTGCTAAACAGTTTTTATAATTGAATTGATTTAATGTCAAAGCAAAATTTATAGAAATAATTAAAGCTATGACGAATTGAGTTTTTATTAAACACATTTATGTGATTTCTAGGTTTTAGGTCGTGAATTGTTGTTATATTTGTTGGACTACATGTGTGAAAGCTATTTGAGCAACAATGCAGAGACTTTATACTTGTTGAAGACGACACGAATTCATATCATGCCATCAATGAATCCTGATGGATATGAGAAATCACGTGAAGGCTATTGTTATGATTTGCGTGGACGTGCTAATAACAATGGCTACGATTTAAACAGGTAATAAATAATTTTAACATTATGAAGCAGTTTGATATTTGAAGGCGTAGACCATAACATAATGATGGCTAGCTATGGTTTTGTCCGACAACGCAAGGGTCGACCTTGTATTTTTGAGCTAGAAACCTTTCCTCTAAATAGAGGTTAAGTTCTAAATTTCTTTTGTATGATCTACTACCCATGACCTACTACCAATGGTAAAGATTTCAAGAAGATCCGAGGACAATGATCCCACTTTCTTCTGATTCTTAAAGGTGAAACTGCTCCTTAAAAACTAGCTTCACACTCAATCGATGTCAATTTCAAAATTGGTGCAGAAAAAAAATCCCTATTTAGAGCAGGAAGCCAGCCAAATGTACCACATTTGGAAAAAAAGTCAAAACTTTTGAAGTTAATCTCAAACAGGGTAATATCATCGTGCTTTTGATTAAAATCTTTTTTAGGAATTTCCCAGATTACTTTCACGGCAAGAAGTACATCATTCAAAAGGAAACCGAGTTGGTGATGAACTGGTTGAAACAATACCCCTTTGTTCTATCAGCTAATTTTCACGGTGGAGCCATGGTAGTAAATTACCCCTACGATTCTTCAACTACCCACCCTTCAAAACAGGCGTACAGTGTATCGCCAGATGATGATATTTTCCGCTCAATCTCCAAAGTGTATTCATACAGCCATCCAGTCATGCATAAGGGTTATACTGTATGCTATGATCAGTTCAAGGACGGTATTACAATAATAACTTAGTGTCATTCAGGGTCTTGTCCCCTATACCTAAGTGCTTATAAAATTGCTTTTCTTCCTATGAATTTTTCACCATCCTGGTTGAACGATGTATGGAATCTCTGTGGGGATTAAACATGATTGTTTTAAATTATTTAGTGTCATCACCAGGTCAAAATAGACCGATCTCAAAGTTAGTGTCTATAATGATTGAAGCCTTAGTTTAGAAGGAGAGAACAAAAAAACATGGATCGATTTACTGAACTGGAGGAGTTCCAATTACACTTAACAATTTGACACTTTTCATTAGTGGGCGAAGTCAAAAGAGAGGCTGGATGTTTTAAGAGGGGGTTTGAGTATAATTCTGAATATAATTCTTAGAATCTTTCACAAAAATTCATTTTTGCATCTTCAATACCCAGAAAACGAATTTGATTGTCTAAAACTTATAAAGAAAGTAAGCGGTTGACCAGAAAATTCCCCTAAAAGAGGGGTTGCTGTTTTTTATAGGGAGGGGTGGGGTTGAAACCCCTCTGCTCACTATGCGTTTTAACACGTTTCCATTTTTCTTTGACTCAGGAATAACCAATGGTGCAAAATGGTACCCCATCACTGGTGGAATGCAAGATTATAACTACTTGTACACAAATGCTTTTGAAGTTCTAGTCGAGATGGACTGTTGCAAGTTCCCATTGGCTGCTAAACTACCTCAGTTGTGGCAAGACCACAAGAGAGCATTAATCAATTATATTAAAATTGTACATTCCGGTGTGAAAGGAACCATTAAGTAAGCACAATGTTCTCTTGAATTGTCTAATACAATTAGTACTCGTAATACCATGGTTATTATTGGCAGGCGTAGTGGCATAGTGGTTATTGTGCTTGTCTTCCGTTTAAGAGGTCCGAGTTCAATACTCACCGTGTAACTGCGATTTACTTGGAAAGTGAATGTCCTTCCCCCAGGTCAACCCATGTTATGTGAGGGGAATTGGGTACCATAACTCTCATATAAAAGTGTGGATAGATATTCCAGACATTCAGTGTGCAGTGGTACTCACGAAAATTTGAGTGTCTCTGTAAACACCATGGCTCTACGGCTTACAACCGTAGGGTTGCAATGTCTGGCTGCGCTGTGATTCCTAGGGTGTAGGAGACCCATTCCGAAGCATTTGAGGGCATATATCTATGCTATGTCGTATACGAGGGGAATTTGTCCCGAATTTCCCTCACAACCATGAGATTACTAGTACAAACAGAAAATATTTCATTATTTCATAATATGGCATTATTGGTGGTATCCCTGTGTTATTAAATGATGTCTAGAGAATAAATACCCCAGAATAGAGTACCTTGGCAATGAAACTTCCAAAACGGGCTTTTCTAGAAAGGAATCTGTGTGGTACAGACCTATGTTGAGAATGTCGATTTTTCTTAACATACACCAGCCCTGGATATCCGTGCTGAAAATTTCCTTCGGATATTTGATATTGTTCAATTTGTCTGATTTTGTTTTCCCTTTTTTGATTTCAGGAACGACGATGGTACTGGTGTTATTGGAGCAAAAATAGATGTCTCGTGGTCCATAGGATCAGCTCAGAAACGCAAAACGGTCACCTCCACTCAGGGAGGAGACTACTACCGGATTTTACTCAAAGGTTCCTACGATATGACTGTTACTGTTGGTGATAACATACTACAGTTGCCTATTGACATCAAGGATGGGCAGATTTTGAGGCAAGATTTTGTTGTGAAAGATGACCAAATTGTGGCATCAGCACCGCAGATTATTGTTGTCCAATCTGTCGTCCCTCAACAAGCACCCTCTACCAAGAAAACCAGTAAAACCATGCACGTCTCGCAGGCTACAACATTGGCAATCATTTCCGGTTGTGTTGGTTTGATTCTTCTAAGCCTAGTTGGTTTCCTAGTGTTTTTCTACCTGAAGAGGAGGCGCAGACACAGAAATAACGTTGATGTTGATGCTAATACTGAAACTAATGCGATCTATGCCCAGGATGTTAACATGTGATTTCCAACCCAGGCTAAAGTGTAAATCTTAATTCAAAATAGCTTAGGTGTTTACACATGAGAAGGGCAGATTGCAATTCAACCCCAGGCCTAAAGAATCATGAAAAAGTTCATTCAGAGTCACTTTCTTGTGTTTTGATTATTATTTTTCAACCTTAGCAATGACCCTTGCTTAACACTCGATAACTCAATCTCTGAAAAACAAAAAAACGACCGTAGCTAAAATTGCTTTGAATTTTGCCTGAAATAATTAAATATCATTTTACTTCTTTTAATGTTTTATACAGTGTTAGTGGACGGCTTGACTATGCTTTAATTATTATCAATTACCTCACCAAGGGTTACCTTTACCAAGGGTTACCTTACCGAATACTGGATGTCGGTAAGTGAAATAGTCAAACAGTTTGTTTTTTTTAGTCTATTTTCTAAGTCCCTATAGGCAAAAGTGCTTTCCTCACGAGTTTGACAATGTTGACAAACACTGTTATTTCTAAAGTTGTATTATTATACAAACTTATGTAAATTAAATGTATGATAATTAATTACGTTGTATGTATATCCACCATAAAACCTTTTATATAAAACAGGAAAATCAAAAGGTAGATTATTTTTGTATTAAAAAACTTTTATAATGATTTCTTTGTTGTAAATTTCATCTTCATTTTCATTGGGCTTTGCAGAAAAAGTCCGTACCCCCTTCCCCTGTATAGAGGATATCCAGGGGGTCCGAAATTTTCAATATCCCAGGATATCCAGGGGGTAAGAATTTGAGGACCAAGGATATCCGGAGGGGTTCGAAATTATATACGGATATCTAAGGGGGGAGGGGGTTGATGTTAAGAAAAATACGACATCCTCAACTCCTCAACAGTGGGAATATGGATTTTTTCTGAAAAAGCCCATTTTACGTTCAGTTAAAAAAACCATTAGTTTGGTTTCTTACTTTTCCATACGTCTAAGTTTTTAATCTTGGATATTTACAAAATTTCTTGTCTTTTGTTTTTTTAAAAGACACCACCAGTGTGTGGCGGATACGGAAAATTCTCAATAACTTTGACGGAGAGTGTAATTTTTGCTTTATTCCTTATTTGGAAGTCAACACTCTCCTCCTTTGGCGATAACTTCTCTTTGTAGCCGCGTTTAAACTAAAAAAAGTCTAGAAGCAGCTCATCCATTTTACAACCTCTGTACGACATTCTTATTAATTAAATAATATAATTATAATAATATAATATATAATTGAATTATGATTTGTTAGACTTTTGTATAAAATAGTGTTTTAATCTTTATATTGATTCGTAGCCCGATTGCTTCCTTTTGAAAGTGAAAACCTTTGAGGTTTTTTAGTGATTGTTTATCTAATAGTAATTACTGATTAACATAATATATTACTCGTTGAAAACTATATGTATTTTGTATATTATACTTTTAAAAGTGAAAAGAAGAATTCTGCATAAAATTCGACCTGACTTTGTAACTTTTGAGACTTATTTTTTACAGTATTTTAGTTAGTTTCTACTACTTGCCATTTATCTATGCTTTTCAATGATGAAAGGACAATCAATGAGATTCAAGTATTTCATTGACACAACCAATGAGGTGCAAGTATTTTATTGACACACTCTCTCTATCATGTATCGATAATGGCTGTTCTATGACGAAACGTGATTAAAATGATCCTTTTTGGTGCTTTGTCATTTCTGAGAACAGTTTTGTAGCCTTCGAATTCCTTGTTCCGAAAAAAATATCCACAATTTTTATTATCAAGCTACAACAACGGACAAAAGGTTGTGGACTTTTTTTAAATAGCAAAAAATCTGCGAAAACACGGTATAACTTCCCCTTTAACCCCACTTGTTGCTTTTGAAAGTGGTTTGTTTACATCTGGTAGCAATAGCTGACCTTATTTACATCAACTTTGAAGGAAGAAGCTCATTTCCAAAAGTCTACGGACCTTTAGTCCAGCATTGTAATTTTATGTACGTATTTTCTTATATTTTTAGACTTTTAACTTTATCTAAAAAAAAATAGAATAATAAATTAAAAATAAATCAAGTGGCAAATAAATATAAACAATACAGAACAAAGATGGTGGACACAATTGACCTATTTCGAAAACTTGGATCAGGTGCCAAATTTGATTTCAAAAGATTTGAAGACGATGCAAACCAATTCCAGGTAAAAGACATATTATTTTCATTTGCTCATCGACTCAATATAAAAAAAGAAGAAATAATTATTTTCGTTGATATGGAAGCGGTTTAACACAAAGGAAGGATGACAAATGCAATTGGTTGGTAAAAAGTTACACATAATGCAACAAACAGTTCTTCACAATAATACAATTTTTATTCAGGAAGAAATTTCAAGATCTTTATAGCAAAGAAATTTTCGAGGAGGTTAATATCGCAAATTAGGATGTAATTCGCGCGAAGTTAACTTCCGATCGATTTCGATGCACTGGATAACTCTACTACCACGTCAAAAAAATATTTTTAAATTCAGCGAAAATTTCTTCTTGTTAAAATTTCTTACCTTTCTAAGGTATCAAAATCAATTTCTCTTGTGATCTTATTTTATTATCAAACCTTTTTCCCGAATCGATATTTTTAACATTTTCCTGTTTAAAGATATTATTTTCCCGCTTGCTCTTTCATAGATGTTACATAAAAGGGTCACAGAAAACATATCAAAGGACGATGCAATCGATTTCGATGCACTGGATTTCTTTGGTAACTCTACTACCACGTCAAAAGAAAACAACAATAAATCTTCCAAAGAAAAATCGTCTCGGAAACGACAGAGAAGAAAGTCGAAAAGTGAAGTTGAAGATTCTATCGTTGAGAGTATCAAGAAAATTTCAGAGGAGGAAGAAAGTTCAACTAAGAAGAAAAAAAAGAAAAAGAAACATTTGGTCGTTGAAGGTACGAGGAGGCCATTATTTTTGTCGTAAACGTCACCCCCGATTTGAGTGTTGTTAAGCAGTTGAATCGCCACACGAGGGCTATCAGATAGAGCATTGGCGGTAGCATACCTGGTAGTTTGGGATTATTATAGTGTCCACTATCTCTCTACAATAATTCCTATCCTGCATGGCTGTATTTAGGTCTTGTTTTAATACTTATTCCAGTATCCTTAGATATAACATCAGAAAAGAGAGCTTTCTTCTCCGACGGTTGATATTCGGAGGCTTTCATATGATAGGAGGTGACAGGGAGGATATGATTCTAAAATAGTGACCTGCAAATTGAGTTCTACTTTTCCTAAAAACGGAAAAAAATCTTGGGTTCGTAATAATTTGCTCCAAAATTGGATGACTTTTCCAGGAAAGATTTTTCACTCTTATCAACAAGTATTATGTACCATCAAGCCGTTTCTCTTTCTCATTGAATACACATGTTTGGGGAGTCAGGTAACTGTTTGTGGAAAGGTTTATACTGAGCGAAGCTTTAAGAGGGTTGGTTTTTGTTGTCTTGAGGATTTAAAGTGTACCTTTAAGCCTTTCCGTGCCGTTGTCGCATATATGCGACATGCGAATAATCAACTTATTTGCCAATGTCGCATATATGCGACATGCTAATTTTCAAGTCCCTTTTAAAACATGTACACTCTATTTGCCGAAAAAATAAATTTTCTGAAAAAAGTTCTCTTATTTGCCATCCGACAATATAATATATCCGACATAAGCATCGCAAAACATAGAACTAATTTTTTATTGATTTTGAGATAAAAAGATCCAACACAATGGTTTAATTTTTAATTTGACAATAATATATATTTCGATCAATTTGATCATCTTCAGGTCTAAAATCAAAAATAAAATCCATCCGTTAAAAGTTAAAAATGTTTTTCACATATCTACAGTACATACAACCTCCTTCTACATACACTCTCTTACAACAAACTAATCAAAAAT
>JAUJPO010054337.1:0-14548 GCA_032270745.1 Tiaropsis multicirrata
ACGTGTTTTCTTCTTTTCTAGCGTTTTTTACTCAAAAATATTCATGTCACATACGTCTTTTTACCTAATAACGGCAGTGCGTATGTCGATCGGGCGACACCGCATTTCATGTTCGATCGAACGCGTGTTTTGTCATTTGATTTTTATTATTATTATTATGAGTTCACTTGAAGAATGGTCGCCAGGACAAAAATAACAAATCAAATGAATAATTATTGATTATTTGACTATATATAACAATTTTTATTATTTCGTGTCATTGTGTGTTACAAGTATTGTTTTTCTTGCTGTAAGAAGAAGCAAAGATCCTGTGTAGCTAAATAAGTAGACTTCTCTTTATTTTCAGTTTCATAGCTTGGAAAAAGTGTTCCCACATGGTCAAGAGTCTGACACTCCAAAATAATCAAAAACATCATTTGACTAATAGATTATAAAGTTGTTTATCTAATTGTATATTTAGCAGAATTATTATCATTATCTTTAAATTATCATTATCTAATATGTTGTTTTAGTATAGCGTCGCTCGATCAACATACGGGCAGAAATTAGATTTTATCTAGCGTCGCTCGATTGACATACAAGCCGAATATTTCTTTATAGGTGTTTTAGATTTTATCTAGCGTCGCTCGATCGACATACAGGCAAGATTTTGATTTTATCTAGCGTCGCTCGATTGACATACAAGCCAAATATCTCTTTTATAGGTGTTTCAGATTTTTTTGTAGCGTCGCTCAATCAACATACGGGCAATATTTTGATTTTATCTAGCGTCGCTCGATTGACATACGGACAAGATTTAGATTTTATTTTGCGTCGCTCGATCGGTCGACATGTGCAGGTCAAATCATTTATTATAGTTCTCGATATTTCATTTGTAGACAAAACGAAATCCAATTTCAATTCAATTTAATTTTCAAAAATGAAAGAATTGTTGGTAAAGAAGACCTTTATCAAAGGTTATCATCATTTCAAAATAAGGCCAACCATTGGACGTCAAGTCAAGTATAGTGTTACTTTTATCACTTTAGCTCGTTTACTGTTTGTGTTATATGTAAAATAAAAACGTAATGCACTATGTATAGTGACTTTGTATGTACAGATAAAAAGTTTTCAGTTTTCTAAATAAATTTTGGTTTTTTGTTAAAAAGATGTAGACTAAACTCTACCTTTGATAAATTTTCCAACAGTGTAAAACTAAACTGTTTTATACTGTTAAATAAAATATACACGTTTCCTATACAAAATAAATTTTTGCTTAAATAAAATATCTCTGGTAAAAACTTTTTGTGTTAAAAGATCAGCTCTTATAAATAAAATAAATGTTTGCTTAAAACTAAATATATCTCTGGTAAAACTTTTTGTATAAAACAATGTCCAAGGTTAAATAAATGAAAAAAAAAAATGAAATAGATTAAAAACACATTACTAAAAAAAAATACGTTTAAAGTTTAAATTTTTTCTAAATAAATAAATGTTTAGGTAAAAGATCATCTCTGATAAATGCAAAGAATATAAACAACAATCTATAATACATTTAAAAAATAAATATAACTAAGGTCAACCCTAAAAAATGTTTGCTTCCTCTCTACCAACCGGGTGAGAAATACTTTTTGTCACCCGGCCGCAAAAGAGTAGTGAACTTTAAAATGAGTGTGAGAATTCCTGAAATTAGGAAAAAGTAAATAAACAAACATTTTAACAAAAAAGGTTATAGTTTTTTAAATCCTAGAAAAAATATATAAACTTTTCCAGGTGTTAATTTCACGAGTTTTTGTCACCCAGGAATGAAGAATTTTTTAGGGTTGGGCTAAATAACTACCATAAGTGGAGAAATTTTGCCGCGGAGAATTAAAAATTAAATCGCGCCAAATTTAATTTCTTTTCAGCTGCGCCAAATTAAATCTACACCAAGTTTTTTTAATTACGAAAAAGTAAATTTTAAATGAATATTAAGTTTTTTCTAAACTTTTTCCAACAAAATCACTAAAATACGAAATTTCTAGAAATTTCTGGTTTTAATATTGGTGTTATTTTTTTCATATCAGCCTGGTCTACAGCTGGCACGACTGGCGAAGGTCTGAAAAACTTTGTATGCGCCTAATTAAAAAAATTCCTTTGTACCAAATTAAAAAAAATCATTGCTGCGCCAAATATTTCAAATCTGCGCCAAAATTTCTCCACTTAAGGTATATTAATTTCTATGTTCAAAACATTTAAATGGTATATCCTTGATCTTCTCGTTTCTTTTAGCACTGACACCTACACACAGTGCATGACCCCAATAATTGCATTTTTTTTCATCACACCCAACCCATTCTGTGGCTTTTCTTTGACCCTTTCGATACTTTTTGTCTTCTTCTGATTCGTAAATTCTCTTGCACACGACACACTTTCCATTTACACTGGTTTTAGGCTTTTTAGCCTTATCCCCACCTTTCCCAGGCATGTTTTCGACAACCAACTTTTTTGTCACCAAAGTGCGATTTGTTTTAGCTGCCCTTTTCAATGGAAGCCTTTTTGGTGTTTGCTCCAATGCCTCTTCTCGTTCAGTTTTAGGAGGATAGTTTTCTTGTTCAGGTTCAGGAGGATGGTTTTCTTTGTCGGGTTCGTCATGATGGCTAGAATACTGGTAGTTGCGCCCGTTATATTCGATTTTTAAAGAAACTTTGCACCCAGTAAGTTTATGGATTTGTTCAGCCTTAAAAAAAGAAGTTTAAAAACTACAAGTTGGTAGTAAATCAATGCGGATTCCATGATAGAATACTTTTTGTTTAAAAAAGGTCCTTTAAAATTTCTATAGAAATAGAAATGAAACCATCGAGGGGAAATGGGTTTTTTACAAGAATCACAAGGATTGAGTTGGTCGTTAAATCTTGAAATATTAACTTCTATTTTCTATTTTTAAAGAACACTGCATCTCTATTATTTCTAATGACCAATGATGAATCAATTTCATCGGAAACCATCAGATACAATAAAAAATTAACACATTTTATAGCTTTTAGCAATTTTTTGGTTACTTTACAAACATACCTTTAATAATAGATTTTCTTTTCGTCCATAAAACCACTGTCTCCGTTTCTTTTTATCATCAAGATACTCAATGACAATCTTGCCTTCATGATGATTTTTCTCTGAACAGAATATTAAAGAGAAGATGTGCTTAGAAAGGAGATCTGAAATCATGCATTTATGTAAAATTCTTGAATATGAAAGATTTATCTCCAAAAATATAATGTCTAAAAATTATTTTAGCACCTTATTTTTTATGGATGAGGAGAACTACAACCAAGTTAAAAACATGGAACCAGAGTCAATTCATGTAATGGTATGTACCTTTTGTTTTATCAGCTTTCTTTAAAATTTCTTCGTTTTTCTTGCCATCTATTTCGTCTTCACTTTCTTCACTTATTACTTCTTCTTCATCTGTTATCTCGTCTGGAACAATCTCCCCAACTTCATTATCAACTTGTCCTTATTAGTAAAAAAATTAAATAAGGATAAGTAAAATAGTATTCAAACCAGACTTAATCAATCAAATAATTCAATTATCAAATTAAATCGAAAAATTAGCATTCGATTAATCAAAGTACCACAGGCTATTGTAATATACGAGGGGTGAACCATAACTAATAAATAACCTTTTTCGCTTACAATAATTAGGCCTTATTGTCGTATGCAAATAAAGAACTAGAACTACTTCAATCATTATTTATTTAATCCAACACTAACTGAGCGATTATATTTAATAATATAAAGAATATATTTAAACTGGTTCAATAAGCTTCCCCTGTGGAGAATATATAGAACAAATAAACAAAAAAATCTTGCAGTAAACTGCAGTTCAAGGATCTTGGAGTTAAGTATACTCGTGTTGAAAGTAGACTGTTGAATTTATTCAAAATGTACATAACCAGGCCATGTCTCAATTCACGAACACAATCAAACAAAAAATTACAATCTAAAATATTGAAATTAATCGACAAATTAAACGCAATTGACATATTGACATTATTTTAACTACATAAGCAATTTACCTGCTGTAGCATCAGTGTCAGTGAGAGATTGAGTTAAACTGTCTACTTGTGTTTCAAGGATGATATGATTCACAACGAGAACTTCATCCACTTTATCCACTACAGCTCCACCATCGTCTTCTTGAGTCGATTCAAATGTTATTTAAAGCATCACTGGCGGAGTAGGAATTAAAAGGTCATTTTGTTGTTGTTGATCATTGTTCATTTTTGTATAAAGCTATATATATTATATCTGGAATAAAAAACATATTAGTAAAAAAAAAAAAAAATATGTTCCCATTTTTAGGAGTTGTTCTTCCTTGTCAACATAATTAAAAGTATGCTGCATGCCCCTAAGTGGTCCTCTCAGTGAATATGACAGATATTATTAATAAATAAAACATTTTCAGCTCACATGGTCTTCCAAGTGATTTGGAGACAAGATTGTTGTCTGTTTCCATGTCAAAAATTTGTTTCAGTTACCAATTAATCGTGATTTCTTTCATAACTCAAGAACCACGCGGTGAAAATTTTAGTTTAAACGGTCATTCGACGCAATTTTTTGTAAGAATTACCTATATGCAGAACTCATCGGCCCAAAAGCCCGCAACGCGGGCCGAAACATGAATGAATAAGAGTGATAGCAAATCGTCGCTCGATTGGACTACACCGTAGCTCGATCGGGCGACGCACGCTGAAAAGCATATCCAGAACGAACGACGTAGCTCAATTGGATGATAAGCCAAGAGGGTGCTATAGAAAAATAGTTGATACCTTAAAGGTACAAAGGCCTCTTATATATTCTTTTCTAGGCATACAAATAAAAATAAAGAAATTTTTAAAGAAAAATGCCACTTTCTTTTAAAATATGGTATTAATTTTCGCGCACTCCCTGACTGTGCATAAAATTGGGCCTCTGCACAAAATTGCACGAAAATTCGTACGCACAAAAATTAGTACCTTTAAGGTAATTTGACTTATGATTAAGACAAACAGGAGCTTTTATTCAATTCAAAGCAAAACTTGAAGAGTCAGTAATTTGAAATAACATTACTTATATACCTCTTTAGGGTCCATTATATATATTTTTTGGGCTGGACCGGACCATTTAAGAAACTGTCGATATCACCTGTTATAAAATCTAAAATCAAAAATGTGTAATTTAGATTTTACTATTTTCTAAACATTTTAATGTTTCATCATATTAAGGGAGGTACACCTATTATGGACACCCCAAAGGTTTTGGCAGGATTTCAGAAGTAATAACAAACGAATAACAACAAGTTATACATTTTTAGAAAGCATACCTCTTCCTTTTTCAGAAACGACCATCAAAACTCAAATTGAAAAAGAAAATGAAGACCAAGAACCATTAGAAGAAGTCCAATCTGTTTTCCTATCACGGACATGGTCGGCCAATTATGGACATGTCGTTGAAAGAGATGTTTCTGTTACGCATCAAAAACGCCGTGAATAAATATACAAATTATACAAAAAATACGAAATAATTTATGCGTCTACAAAAAAAAAATTCTGCGTCTACAAGAAAAATGCTACGTCACAAATTATAGAGTTTAATTAAGTCGTAAAAAAACGATGATAACGATGTGCTGTTCGTCACTGGATTGAGGTACCTATGGTAACCAATCGCATCAAAAGTAACTAGATAGAAAAGGCGGTAATGGCGGGATCTCCAGGGCCGTACATAAAAAGTAAACCACCGAGAATTTTTTTTCATACAAAAGAATTCATGATTATTATAGGTTACTTTTACATTATTTTTAGACGATTTTCTGACGCACAATTTCTTTAAATATTTTGTGTTGATAATAACGAAGACTGAGAGGAAAAATCCCAACACAACAAATGTTCAAAATCTTGAAAAACAAAATATGAAAAAATGAAAAACTCTACAAAAAGCAAAAAATGGAAAAATGAAAAACTCTACAAAAAGCAAAAAATGGAAAAATGAAAAACTCTACAAAAAAGATAACTTTACTAGTTTCATTGGCAAGAAATACACTTGTAGTCACTTGGAACATTACTCAGCTTTACACAGTCCAAATGAAACCACCGAAAGCAGTAGTCGCAACCAAGCCACGATTCGTTTGGACCGTCATCTTTCTTGCAGGCATGGCAGATGTCTTCGTTCCCAGATTCTCCACTTTTGCTCATTTTTGATGGTTTGGACGATCCAACGAATGCGAGATGATTAACTACAGCAATAAAAAAAATAAGAATTTAACACTTATAATTTTTTGCTTTAGAAAATAGGTTGATAAGTTGATAGAGTAGCATAAATTTATAAAGAAGCAATTTTTCTTGCTTATACCTTCAGTGGCTTTGACAGCGGCCTTCCTTTTTGGGCGTACTCTTGGAGGCGTAGTTGCAATAGTTGCGGGTGCTACATCGGTCGTGTTAGATGTGCTTGGTCCTAAAATGAGGTGAAATAACACATTAGTTGAAGAACTTACACGTTCCTAATTAAGACTTTTACATAAGAACTTGCATTTGCTTTTGAGTGCAGAAATTTCATATATTACCTTTCGATGTCGAAGCTCCTGCTGGTAGAGATTTTGATCTTGTTTTTCGTTGTTCTTTCTCCTTCTTCTCTTTTTCTTTCTCCAGCTTCTTCTTTTCACGTTCTACCTTTCTCTCCTGTTTCTCCTTTTCCAGTTTCTCTTTCATGGCGGTGTCCTCCCTTAATTCCTTCAAAAAATCCAAGTTCAAGCACTTGTTGCTTGGGTTTACTTTCTTCTCAGTTGGCTCACGTAAAGTTTTCGTTGGCAAAATCAGCAAATCAGCAAAAGCTTTGTCTGCCACAGGTGGCTGAGGCGCAATGGTTGGTGCTAAAACCTAAAACCGATATTCATAATTATGTTAACGATAGTACTGGTACACGCGAGGCACAAGCATTCTCTACAAGAAAAACGGATGCACAAAATGATTTCCATTGAACGTTTCTAGTTTTGCCTTGCGTCCAGAGAAACTCTGATGCAATCTATCAGCGATGGAAAACCCGTCCCTTAACATATTGACATCTAACTTTAAAGGGCGGACATATTTTGCATGACTAAATTAACAAATTCGATGGAAATGTTTACAATTAAGATATACCTTCTCGTCGACTGCACGCCGGTTATACGGGAAGATCCCAGCTCTTTTGAAACCGTTGGCGATTATTGGCGTCGAAATTGATGTTTGAAATGCGCATTTGAACAGGCGTGCGAAATTGTAGTTTGTTACTATGCGCGATGAAAAATGAGTAAACAAGGAAGCAACACGTTTCCAACCTTGCTTTAACGGGCCAAACACAGATATATCCAGCGGCTGGAGAACGTGAGATGTATGGGCTGGCAAACAAAACAATAACACTTGATTGCGTTCTGCGGATTCTATTAACTTCAGAGAGATGTGTGACTTCAGTCCATCAAAAAGCAAAATAATTGGTCTTTCCTTGGTAATGTTGGGAAGAAATTGTACTTCGAACCACTCTTCATAAATTTCGCGACACATCCAACCTGACTTTTGGTGGCGAAACATTGTCTTCTCTTCGGCACCGTCCTTGAATTCGTGCTTTATTTTCGCATTGAAAATCAATAGATGTGGGACGACATCACCGGCGGCGCTCACACATGTGAGGGCGGTCACCTTTTCATGGCTTCCGGCTACCATCTTTGGTAGAAATTTCTTGCCTACGATAAAAAATACAAGTCAATCAAATACTAGGGTAAAACATTGTGGCGGGAATTTAATGTGGTGGATTGTGGCGTTTTTTTTTAGAAATCGCTGAAGGCAAAAGGCACCAATATTTCTTCTCGTCAAAATTGTCTACCCTCAAGGTATTTAGAGTTGTATAAACTCCTACCCAGTAGACACATGACGATATTTCTAAATTGTTTCAAACGTCGAAATAACGTTCTGATGTCGAAACAACGTTTTTTGAACATCAAAGCAACGTTCGTGTCTGCTGGGTATAGAAGCTAATCGTCTCACGGCGTAATTAGTTTGTGCATTTGAAAACAAACACTAAAATGACGGGAGTATTAAGAAAGTATGTGGCTATAGCGTGTCTTACCTCTCTCCACAACAATGAGCTTTGAGATTTCGTCAAAGCTGACACCAGTCTCGTCACAGTTAAATATCCGCTGCGGCGATTCCAAAAAATTAAAGTCGTACTTGTTGGCAGTCATCATTTCCAACAAGTTGTCGTAAAACGTGGACAGCGTCTCTTGGTCAAAGCCTGTCCGTGCCTTTCCAAATTTCTCTCCTTTTCGCAAGGCCAGGTTATGTCGTTTAATGAAACCGTACCACCACTTTTGTGATGGCAGCCCAAACTTGCCTGTAAATGGGTTGTGGCGGATCTGTGCCATCTCTGCTGCCAACATCATTGCCACATCTTTGGCCTTTCCGTAACCGATGGACGCCGTATGGTTTAGATACTTCACCAATATAGCCTCGTCCTCTGATGCAAGCTTAGTGCCTGGGCCCGACTTTTCACCGTGTTTGCCTGAATATGAATTTTTTTGCTATAAATGTAGTTTGATTGTGTGTGTTTGGGATAACCAAGAATCTTAAACTATACTTTAATTTAATTTCAGAGCAGAAGGTAAGAATCACATTATTGTTTTGTATAGATGTATGTACTAACCTGACAACCGGTTAATTAAGGTCGTTCTTGGTATATTGTGTTGTTTGGCAGCTTCTCGCTGCGATAACTTCCCTTTTGTAACGTCCTCCATAGCCTTTTCCATGTTCCCTTTTGGATATTGTTTGCGTTTGCTGTTAGACATTTTTCTGAAAAAAGAAAATGACAGTTTGTACAGTACAATGGTATACATGCTAAAAAGTTCTAAGTAATATACACAAAGAAAAGGTAAAGAAAAATTGTAACAGTCACACCTACCTTCATTTGGCTTGGCTTGCATCCACATGTCCTTGCTTGATCTGTGCATTATTATTTCGAAATTGTCTTATTTATATGTTTTCTGTGTGGAAGCCCGCGAAAACTTTAGTGTAAGTGGTTTCTGCATCCCATTCCAATGTATATACCGATGCGGGGGTTCTACGCACACCAGTCCTATTTTGGCATAACGCAGCCTGACAGACTGTTTTTCTGTTTAGTGATACTCTACGCTTGTGTGTAAATAAATAAGAAAGGCACATAATTCCTTTTTAAGAAACAGAATGTGACAAATACTCCAAAATGTACGTTTTATGGAACCCTGACCGTATTATTTGAACCCCCTTACACGTTGATTTAGAACGGCAATAGTAAAAACCAGGTATATTTCACTCCTCCGCACAGATATCTCTAAGGAATACAGCTGCGGATACAGACATATTCAGCAATTTTACCTGAGGGTTTTACTTTAGTTCATATTCCTTATACAGAAGTCAAAACTCTCATTCGTGAGAATATTACATGTAATAATCACTACCGAGCAAATTAATACCTTATTTAATGAACCCAAAAATCTTTTTTACATATTGTATTCATTCATTTCACCAGCATTGGCTCGATGGCTCCAGGTCGATCATAGCGTGTGTACGTGCTACGTTGAGAGTCCAACAGAGTTGCCCGTTCCGAAGAGTAGAGAGGTAAGACACCGTCCTCTAGAGTCCCATGCGGCACGTGCACACTGCGATCGACCTGGGCCGTTCCCTAAGGAACGCCTAACCTTTAGCATTGTGTTACAGGCTGAACGAATACATTTTATATAACAAAACCATCTCCTTACAATCCAAACAGAAGTGTCGAAAAAATAACTTGTGGTCCAACGATGTTGTGGGTATTTCCCCTATATAATCTGGCTTCTGAAATACATGTCAGAATGTTGCAGATAATGGTAGCGCCCGCGCGCGGAACTTGACATGGCACCCGCCCAAAGACTTAGGATTTCGCAGCGCTGCTGTTCACTGCAATTATCTGCATACACACATACAATAGAAATAAAAAAGTTACTCAGAATACGGGGGTTTAAGTAGGCAATGATCTTTTTGTTCAAGGTACATAAAGTTAACAAGTGCTCTAATATTTATTACTAACGTTTAAAATATAAACTTTAAGCGACTTTCGGAAAATCTATATAAAAAAATGATACAAAAACTTTATGCATTGGTTATGTGTTAACAAATATACACCCCTGTTTATTTTTTGCCGGCTTGATACATCGTGTTCTTATAAACAAATAAATAATATTTCTCGAATTCAATAAGGCCGTGTGTACTTTAACTGTTTAAACGTTTTTCCTATTTGTTACGTCACAGCAACGTTGACGTCACAAATTTATTTCATAACTACAAAATTAATTATATTATCAGTATAATGTATTCCAAAAGCTTCGATGTTTACATTTGCATTTAATCGGCTTAATAGACATGTCTGTATTAGGAAAACAAGTATGTCTTCGAAAACGAACTAATACAGAACGCAGAACTGATAAATTCATCTCAAAATTATTTTCGGCTGACGGCATTGTTATCAGGTTCATCATACTTGAAAATGGCGGCGTAGTGATGGGATGTCTGGATGGAATTTGCTTTCAAAGTCAATGTTAACATTTTTTTTTGAAACAGAATTTTTGGTACTCGAAGGTTTTTCTGAAATTACAAAGGTAGAATGATTACAATCCTTATAATTCTTTCTCTTCTGTTTACTATATGATAGCCTCTAAGAGGCTGCAAAGTTTCAACTTGGCTCCTGAAGCCAATAAATTTTTAGACGGGGGTGTCCATAATAGGACGATGTCCATAATAGGTGAACCTCCCTTAACAGCTTAGTGAAAAGAAGACCTGGTGCAAAAAAAAAGAAACGAACTGGACATGACAGAACACAGGGTGTAAATTTCTACTTTTCTTTTGACGGCCATGATAAGATGATGGGCTATCAGAATTCTACGTTACCTATAGCCATTTATGGAATGCTAGATCAAGCCAGCCGGAAAATCATGCTTCTTAAGTGTTGGACTTCAAACAGCGACCCAACAATTATTGGCAACTGGTACTTAGAATATTTGCAGTCAACAATGGTTTTGCCTGTTAATGTTAGACTTGATTGTGGAACTGAAACGGGAAAGCTTGTATCAATACATGCATACCTAAGAGCTCTGGTTGAAGACATGGAAGATCCTTTGGATTCTGTAATGTATGGGCCTTCAACTTCTAACCAAATAGAGCGCTGGTGGAGAGAAATCCATGAAAGGTTGGAAAAAAACATAAAGAAGTACATTCAAGAACTAATAAGTGAAACCAATTATGATCCCCACATCCAATTGTATAGGTAATTATAATAATACTAATTTGCCTAATAATTTGTCAAGGTCTTTTAAATTTGGCTTTGTTGAAAACGTTTGAGAGGCATTTTTTAAGATTTAAAATACAACATGTTTGGTGAATTTAAATTCTTTGAAATAGGGACTTAATGGCTTTCATCATGGTTCCACTAATGCAGCGGAAACTCAATGGATTTAAAGATATAATTTGGAACAACCATATAATCAGAGGTCAGAAAGATACTTTGCTTCCTGATGGGATACCAGATCACATTTATCACTTTCCAGAAAATTATAATCTTGAAGATTGTTTTAATAAATTTTTGACTCTTAATTTCAGATGTATTCAAACTTTTTTTTAATCAGACAGTTTTGCGGTTATTGCTCACAAAAATTTAAATATTCTTGAAAATTAAATACATTGTGTCTAAGTATTTGCAGATACTGCAAGTAGTTGATTCAAAAATTATCTGATTTCTTAATTTTTTTTTTTTAATTGTCTTTAAAACACAGGGAGTCTTTGAACTAAGTGTTCATAAGTGACATAATTGTTGAATTGAAATTAAAAATATGATAGTCCCCTAAACTAAAAATTTGGTTTGGAAAAGTTTCTTACCTTTTTTATAAGTTTTTATGTCTGTGCTTTAAGTCTGGTTTACTTTTAACTCAACAAAATTTTAAGTAACAAAAATTATTTCTTAGTATTTCTTTCTGGCAAAAAGGTGTTTTTCCAAAACGGTTGTATGTAGTAGTAAATATGAAAACATGATTTTTGATATTTCCATTACAGGATTCCAACTCACTGATGCCATGTTGGAGGAAGTTATAATAGCCGCAAACCTACCACCCATTCCTGACTATTCACCTGGAGTAAGAGTTCAATGTGAAGCCATTATACCTCACCCAGAGGAAATACCAATTGTGCACATAAAAACGGCTTACATGATGTTAAAAGAAAACATTGATCAACGCTAGATTAGTCTTTTATTATTATTACATATGCTCATGTTTCTTTGTATTTATGATTTAAGTTTATTGGTCTGCTCTGGATAGGTCAATCTCAGTAATTGAAAATAAACCATTTTTTGAAACTTAATTTATTTGTGAATTTCATTGTTTATACTTCCAGGTATAAATCAGCACGACTCCTAGATGTTAATTCCTAATTTCATCCTATACCATACTCAAGCTCTTCTGTTTCATTTCTCAGCTCGTCTTCCCCAATTGTGCACTGATTTTGGATATTCAGATAAATGTATGTTTGTATCCTGTATACAAGTAAGTGACAAAATGATATTTTGACTTTTTCTTTTTTTATTTTTTAGACTAGTAAAAACCAAATATTTAACCAAAATGTCTCAAAGACAAAACCCAGACTGGGACAAAATCCAAGAAAATGCCTCAAAAAAAAGAAGAGTGGATACCAGTGCCAAAAAACAAAAATCGCAAAACTTTGCTAAAGTAGGAACCATTCTCAGCAAAAAATAATTAACTGTTCAAAGACTTTCAATAGAATTGATCGGACAAAGAACTTCCTAAATACAATTCCATTGGACCAAGGCAATTTGTTGCCTATCCTTACGAAGAATTCACTATTGAGTATATACAATCAGCTTGCATGGCTGCCTTTCTAAAAAAAGACTCAACTCTTCAAGGTTGCGATTGCTCTGTCGAGGTAGGTCTGCAAGGACTTTCTTGCGATAATGCAGACCAAATAGCAAATCCGGTACCAATTTTTGTGAGGTTTGTTCCTAAACAAACTGTCGGTTCTGTTGTTGCTTCAAAGGAAACTCGTTCAACCTCGGTGGCCCCATCACTTTCTCTTTCACTTAGAGTACCAAAAGAATTTCACAGTCCTCAACAAGTAACTAAAACCCTATCATTGACCCAGATGATGCAAGTTGGCCATCAAATAAATGCTGAAAATATTTCGATAAAAGTGAAAGATTTCGATTTAAACTCAAGGATTTGGCATGATATTGGTGTCGTCAATGTCAATCTGGCTAAACCAGCATTTGGTCATGGAGCCTTTAGAGATGTTTATAATATGACAAGCAAAAATCCTATTTTTGCAAAAAGTAACTGGGTCTTGAAACGTTACAACCAACAAGCCAAATCTGTAGTTGACAGCAGGAAGCAAACGCTTGAGGAACATACTAAAACAGCAGTTCAAATGATTAATTTGTCTCATTATTTTGCAAAGAAGCTCCATGCTAAAAATCGAGATATTCCTTGTTTCTCCTATGTGAAAACCTATTATGGTGAAATCACTGACAAGAATGGTATCGAGTACGTAACTATCGAAGAAAAGTTAGATGGAGAGTTCAAGAAATACATTAATAATAATGGAAATTGTTTTGACACTGAAAACGAGTTAGAATTATTGGCATATTGTCTTGCCCATTTTTCTTTTGAATTGACTGTAGAGAAGATGTTGTTGACATATATTCAGGGATGTGGACACTCCCGTACAGATCCTGAAATTGCAACTGTAGATTTTATGATCAATGAAAAGAGTTTATTCTGTGTTGGAAATTGTTGCCGCAAAGCCATTAAGGCATTTGGGCTTACACACAATTGTAATAAGTTCTGCAAGCTAGCAAAACTTAACTGCATGGACAAAAAAAAATGAAGACTTTGATGACAAAGTAAATATGCATAATGGAGATCTTTACTTTATTTTGTTGAAAAAGTTCTTCTGTTGTCTTTTTTTATGTCCCATTATGCAATCTCGTTATTTTAAAAACTGGGTTCCACATTGTGTGTCTCATTCTTTTGTTTTTATTTTCTATGAGCAGGTGTTAGAGAGGTTTCAAATAACTATCTTTACTCAAAGATAGACTTTCTCCTCTCCTCATTTTGATTTTTAGTGCCCTGACTTTTCATTTTGAATTATTATTCATTTATATTTCACCAAGGACATACTGTTTATTTATATACATCCTGTTTGTGTAATTTGTTCACGTAGTTTTTATTATTTTGAAGAAAACGAAAGACCGTAGTTTATAAACAGGCTAAATCTTTTAAGTGTCACTATTTTTTATAATGAAAAAAAAAACATTTTGAGTCGCCATCCTGAATCCGAATGTTATCTTTATTTAGCTCTTATCATAGTATAAGAAAGCCGCGGCTGGATAGTGGACGGCGATAATTATTCAAATTATTCTTTTGTTTTTCTTTAGTTTTCGGCGAATAAATAGATAACCTATCTCTGTCGCCACTAATTATGCAATTTTTCGAAGCGGGGTCAATTATGAT
>JAUJPO010054348.1:0-28945 GCA_032270745.1 Tiaropsis multicirrata
CTATCAATTTTACAATTGGGCCTACGAGTGTGGAAAATTCTGAAGTTGAGCCCAGTGCGTTGCGCACGTTCGACTATACTATGAATCAAATTTCTCAAATCACTTAATGTGTGACTCTCAACCAGGTCAAAAGAAATTAGTCTTGTTTCCGAATATTTTAGGGATTATCAGATAAACCTGGATAAACCAATTAAAGTAGCTATAAGGCGAGACCAATTTAACTTGTTGTTCTACAGGCCCGGCTGACCCTGATTTTGCTGAAAACGAAAAAATAAAAATGTCAAATTTCTTTCCTAATAGAGTCATCAAATATTAAAGATGTTTTTGTAACAAATATTTTTTACTTTACATTCTTTACACTTTACTCCTTAAATCTACCTAGCTTTTGATACTCATTATACATAGTGTCCTAGTCCCTTGAAAAGTCAAAAAAGAATTCTTAACTGGAAATAAACAGTGGAGTGCAACACAAGAGCACAAAGACGGAGTGCGAGTGGAATTGGGCAGTGGAAAAACGAGGAAACACTTTGTCACTTTTTTATAACTTATGGCTTTTTTGCTTTGAAAACTTTACTGCATGCTGTAATGGGGCTATAATACATTAATTGAAATTAACTTCAGTTTTTCATTCAGTAAAACATATATTGAGTCATGTTGTAGACACAAATTATTTCATTATTCTTTAGATTTAGAGACTTTTTTTCGACAAAAATAGGAAACATCAATAGACTTAGGGTAACTAGCCAAAGTCATAAATGCTTTTATTTATTGGAGATGCAAAATTAACTTTTATCATCATCTTCTGAAATTCTTGAAATTTTTTTGTTTGTTTACATTTTTCACAAAAGTCAGTTTTCAACAGCGCTCCTTTTTTGGCGTAAGATCTTCTGAGAAAAGGAAGAAAAAATCACAAATGTTCATTCATACCCCTAAAAAGGAGGGGTACTGCTTGGGTTTTGCTTAGAGCAAAATCACAAAAAGCGCCGTTTGGTCCTAGTCTGGTTTTCCAAACCTCATTGCCGTAGCGTTTCTTTTATAAGAATATTTCCCCTCGCCACGCGCATCACTTTATAAGCACAATTCCCGCATTTTGTGTCTCAGGAAAACCACACGCTTGCTAGTCTAATAAATTAACAGATGTCCGTCCGTCTGTCCGTCTGTTACCAGCTTTCCTCGGGATTGGCTGATTAGTTTTTTCTGATTTTTGGCACAACAACGCAAAATGGTAATACCCAAAGTATGACGAAGTCCGATTTTCGAAAAAAAATCTTTCACAGCCTGAAAAAGAGGTTTTTGAGGATTTTCTCCAGATTGGTTCATTATTTTGTTCAAATTCTTTACACAAAGTTGGGTATTTGGAGTGCTGATTTTGGCCAAAAACGGCCTTAAAAAAAGTTTTTCGTGGTTCACGAAACTATTTTTAAAATATATTTTGACCTTTGACCTAAACGTGGCATTTATGACATTATTAATTTTTTTTTGTTTTGATCGAAGATAAAAATTGTTTTGACCCGTTAACTTCAGGTTTACCGATCTTCTTATTTCTTATTTATTTTCCCTTTGGTTACTTTATCTTTTTTTTTTCCTGTCTGATCATCTGACCTTCACTGTTAGGTAGGTCCATTCAGCATGTGGCTTGTTGTTCTTAAAACATTCTTCGTTTTTAATGGTTTACTCGATAGTTTAACAATGATACTGATAAAATCCAATATACCTTAAAAGTGTACTTATTTTGGCGGGTACTAATTTTGGCGGATTTGATCGAAATCCGCCCAAATAAGTACACGCTAAAATTAAATAAAATGACCATCCGCCAAATTAAACTTATTGAAAATATGAACCTTTTAAAGGTGTTTTTGGCTATTTTCTCGCTGTTTTTACGCCCATTTTAAGGTTAAATTCTTCAGCAACCGCCAAATTAAATACCCGCCAAATTTAATAAAATCTATCAACCGCCAAATTTAATAAAGTTTCTGATTTTGACGAACCGCCAAAAAAAGTACACTTTTAAGGTAATAAATTATCCATCCTAAAAAAACAATTATCCCTAACCAGGTCATTAATGAAATAATTATATAACTTTTTAATTATTTTTATAAAGCATATTATCAAGTTCGATTGTGAATTTCAATCATTCTATTGTTTTCAATTGAATTTGATTGATTCAATTGGCAATCAATGTTCAGAGTCATAGTAATATCCGTTGGTTGGAAAAAAAATTAAATATTAATAAGCGAAGGGGTCTGTTTATTCAGCATCTAATAGTACAGTGGTCATCATCACCTTAAGGGAGGTGATGAGGTTTGATTCTCACAATACAACCACAATTCACTCGCCAAGTGAAAAACCTTTGCCCAGGTCAAAGATGTATCCAGTCGGATTCAACAGAAGAATATTCTGTGATCAGATTATAGTTTGTGAACAGAATATAATGCGAGGTTATAATCAGAATATATTCTGTGTATGGATACTATAGTATCATGAGGGGAATTTGAGGAGTCAGTTTAAAATTGCTGATAGGATACTAATAGTCCATAGTTGCAAAAAATGGCCTAATTACTGTCAACATGTGATACATTGCATTACTCTGCCATACTTTTTCAATGTGTATTTTACCGAATATGAATATAAATTTCAAAGTGAAACCATGGTGACAATGAGGCACAAGTCATGCATACCAAACAGGTCAATCATGCTCAAAATTGCTAAATGCAACCAAAACAAAAAAGCTGTATATAAACACGTTTTTATTTATGATTGATCAACATGGATCAATTGAATAACAAAACATATATTTGTTTATTGTGATGACCAGATTTTTAGAAGAAATACAAAGGAAAAATAGTATAGCATAGTAATGCAATATCACCCGTTGATGGTATTCTCCTGCAACTAAATCAAAATAGAATTTTATATATCAGAGATCTCATCATCTCATTTTAGCAGAACAGAAAAGTTAATATTGCAAAATTGATGAATTGGTGATCCGCAAAATGTTTCTCTTTTAAATGCATCATATTGCCCTCCTTTGGAATTAACTGACAGGTTTTTGAAACTTAAATCAGAAAAGTATGAGAGGAGTACCAATACACAAAAAAAATTAATTTGAATATTAGGAAAAACAATTCTCTTCCATGTTATAAGTACTTTCATTTTTAAATGACATTACATATTGTATTCGAGCCAATCGTGAATGAATAAAGTCTTTAATGCATATATTTTCACACTCATCGACTGTTTTATAGGAAAGCTGTTGTTCGTCTTCAGGAAGAACAATGTGAACACAATACTGTTATGAAAGACATGTGTTGTGATTGTGGTGCTGACCTAAGGAAGTATGTAAAAGTGTTATTTTTCGAATTAAATTAAGCTTTAGGGTACTCATTGGTGAGTAATAGTAGTATATGTGTGGTTGTTAGTCTCAAAATAATTTTTGGAATTGTCTCAGGGTTCTCAGTGGTCAGAAAAAGCTGGAAATTGAATGTGCTGTTTTTTGAAAAATTCCCGGAAAACCTGGACAATTTAGGGAATTATTTTATCTAAATGCTTAAAATTAGAAAGGTTTTCCAAAATTTAGAATATATATAAATTACTCAATAAATATTACCTTTAATAGGAAGTGTTAGTGGTCAAGGAAAAACTAGTCATTTCCCGTTCAAAGTCAGGGAAAATCAAAAGTCTTTTCAGTATTTCTTTTTCAGGGACAAACAGTTTTTAGCGAATGTCTGGTAATGTTTGTTTTATTATTTTTTAGGGAACCTGGAGTACCCGGAGAACTTGCAGAAGCCACAATTGCTACAGTTCCGGTAGTCCATAATATCCATGAGTTAAGAGTGTCTGTTCAAGTGAGACTTCACGATTTTAAATCTGTTGTTTATAATACCTTAAGTGGATACATATTCGCGAATTCGCCTTTTTTGACTTATGTTCCTGACTTTGACTTATCTTCCTTGAAAAAAGCATGAAATAAAAATTTTAAATTTAATTTTGCGAAAATGGCAATAAATCGCGAAAACCGCGAAAATTAATCAACTTAAGGTATTCACAAGTTAGTTGCTATAATAAAAACGTCAACACAACACAACCATCGTATTATATATTTTTGCGTGTTGTAAGAAAAATGAAACATTACTTGAAAGAATATGATTGTGACTACTACTTAAAAAATATTTGATTTTTAGGAGGCTGAAAGGCTTGCAAAACAAGATGAAAAACAGTTATTAAAATCAAGGAAATTAGTGTTGGTCGTTGATCTTGATATGACGTTGATCCACACAACAGTTCAACCTGCAGCCAAAGCTCAGGTAGATTCCTTATTTTTGATCTGCTTTTGATCAATATTTTTCTGGATTGCTTAACTCTCAAATGTAAAGTAGTAGGTGGTTTGTTGCATTTTAGTAATTTAAAAGACAAAATTTTTTTTCAATAGATCTAAGGGGCGTTCGATCTCAAAACTACCGTACGTTCGGACAAAGATTTGGCCATTTTCCCCAAGTTTTAGCAAAAAGGTTTCTACCCTTACAGTGTAGCTGACTTTTGTCAGAAGCTCGAAAGACTTACCTTTAAGGACCTCGCTCGCATCCGGTAGATGAGTTACCTTGAATACCCTCCCCGCCCCCCTCTGGATCTAAGTTTTAAGCTTCCCCTTTTCGTTCGTTTTAGGATGTGTACTCTTTCACCTTACCAAACCATCAGTATGAATACCACACCAAATTACGTCCTAACGCTCACAAATTCCTTGAAAACATCTCCAAATATTACGAGCTACACATTTTCACGATGGGCTCAAGAATGTACGCCCACACAATCGCCAAGATGCTGGATCCTGACGGCAAACATTTTGCACACCGAATCCGTTCCAGAGATGAATTTATTAATAGTTTCTCCAAGTTTCACGACCTCAAGTATTATTTAGTTCACCCACTTATTCTTAGTGTCCTTTTCAAGAAAGTCTTTCCTTCTCGTAAACACCTAAAAAGACTTTTTACCTCAATCATTGTGATTTATGCTAGGATTCCGAGTGTTTTTCACCTCTTCTGTTACCTTGGGATTTGTTTACGAGAGCTACAGTTAGACAAATTAAAAAAAGATCATTCTCATTTAGTACTTTTAAACTTTCTTAAACACTGGACTGGCAACGCTTTCAAAAGCAAGAAGTATTTGAGAATTGACACATTCAAATCCTTGATTCCGATTTTTTTTTCTCGTTTCAAACAGAGCTTTATTCCCATGCGGTGATCACATGGTATGCATCATTGACGATCGAGAAGATGTGTGGAATTTCGCTCCAAATCTAATCATGGTTAAACCTTACAAATACTTCAGTGGAACTGACGACGTGAACGATCCTTTCAAAGATAATCCATCTAAAGACGGTAAAGATGGTAGCAAAACAAATACGTCACCATCGACCAATGGCACCACAGATGAGGAACCTTCAACGACTGATGAAGGAAGCAAGGAGAAAAAGAAGAACGGTGAATCTGAAACATCTGACGAAGAGAAGAAAGACGTGGAAGTGAAAGATCAAGAATCTAAAGGTAATACCCACCAACAACATTCAGGTAGTATCTTTCAAATTCATTGGAACCTTTGAAAAAATCATGTTAACAACTGTGGTTAAACCCAAGCGGTTTAAGGATTCCCTTTTCACCTTTTTTTTGTTGTTGCTCTATTTTCTATAAAATAAATATTTTTGATACTTCCTAGACACTACTTATATATACTGCTTTATCCGAAGAAACTTTCGCGAATTTGTGAATTTTGGTCAATTTAAGTTTATTGTCTATCGTATTGGAAATTTATAAGAAATTTAGAAAAATGTTTTTTTTTTTGATGTAACATATGATTATGTGAAACTTGGCACATCCTAAAAATTTCTTTTTGGTGAAAGTTTCTTCGAATAAAGTATCAGATTATGATGCAAAATAATTTAATACATTTGAGAATGAGTTTGATTTCATTTAGATAATGACATTGCCAAGACTAACAACAACAACAACAACAATCACTTAAAAGACACCGATGACTATTTGACATCTCTTGGAGAAATTTTAGAACGAATACACAAAGCTTTTTATGAGACAATCGACGCTGTCAAAGAAAAAGGCGGTGTTGCGAAAAAGGATTCGGACATTACCCGGTTCTGTTCTTTTGGTACGGTTAACCCAGATGTCCGGGTTATAGCACCTCAGTTACGTCGTCAAACTCTTACTAATTGTAATCTTGTGTTCACTGGTGTAGTACCTACTAATGTTCAGCTGGAGAAAAGTCGGCCATGGCGCTCGGCTATTAGTTTAGGTGCACGTGTAACAAATGACGTCATGGGAGCGAAGAACGAATCAAATAGCGATTTACATACGACCCATGTAGTAGCTGCCCGACATGGAACGCAGAAAGCTTACAAAGCATCCAAAAATCCTGATCAGATAAAGTTGGTGAATCCTAATTGGTTATGGGCTGCAAATGACAGATGGACTCGGCCAGATGAAGCTGATTTTATCGTTCCTCCTTACGATGGGAAATCAAGTCCTTCCGGCTCCAGACAGGGTACACCTCAACATAGTTCATTCGAGAAATCATCACGTAGTAAGATTTCACCGTTAGCACAAGAAGGTTTCGAGCTTGTTGGAGGGTATAACCCTGCGAATTTCCTTGGAAGTTTTTCGAAGGGTGAGATTGACGCGATGGATAAAGAAGTGGAAGATTTTATGCAGAGTGAAGATGAAGGAGGGAGTAGTGATGAAGAAATGGTTCGATCCCTAAGTCGTGAATCATCGGATGAGGAGAAAAATAAATTGAAAAGTTTAGATAAGAGTCTCGATGAATCCACCAGCGCCAGTACTACTACCAGCAAGAAAAGTCGAAAAAAAAATAAGAAATCTCCACCATCATCAGGACAGAAACGGAAGCGAAAACAAGGCTCAGCAATGAAAAAGAAATTGAAAATAGAAGAAAATGAAGAGGGGGGCGATAAAAAGGATGAAGCAGCATCGAGTAGTTCATCAGAAGATGAGGATAGTGAGAGTGGATCAAGCTCTTCCTCTTCTGATTCTTCTGATGGTGATGAAAATTATTCGTCAAGTTCAAGTGGTTCATCTTCGTCTTCCGATGGAAGCCAGTCTGATGGTGATGACCAACTTGCTTCACTCCTTGAACGAAGGCTAAGTGAATCTCAAAATGAATAAACGTATTCATTTGCTTTCTCTCTTAGACATTCCTTTTGAAGCCTTTTTACACGAAGAGAGTTGCTTTCTTTATCCCTCGCCATGGAGGAAAATTCCTTTCTTTGTCATTGGGGTTGCAATTTTTTATCTACCTTAAAGGAACTAATTTTGGCGGGAATTTAATCTGGCGGTTGCTGAAAAATTTAACCTCGAAATGGCGTAAAAACAGCAAAAAAACACCTTTAAAGGGTTCATATTTTTAAAAAGTTTAATTTAGTGGATGGCGAAAAAAATTAAATTGGCGGGAACTTAATTAGGCGGATTTTGGCCAAATCCGCCAAATTAAGTTCCCACCAAAATTAGTTCCTTTAACTTGTCAAAGTTGTTCTAGTATTTTAAATGCCACTTACTACATTTCTCATACATATTTTAAACATTTAATCTTTCCCCTAGCCAAAAAAATTTCGCGTTTGCTTTTCTACAAGTTCTGTCTCCTTTGGAAAGTGTAAGTTGTGTAGTATTTATATATGCGCTATCCAAATTTTTTTGCGTACTTGATTTTTCATGAATTTGTTAAGATCAGATTAACTGTTGTTGTAAAGAATTTGTAATGAAAACCATTTTGTTATTTTCCAATTAAATTAACGCTCGCTTTTGTTTGTTACTCATTTGTATCTAGAACTATTTGTGTTCGTATTTTGTCAGTTTTGTTTCGTTTCAGGTATTTCCATTAAGCTTTTATACTTGACCACCAGGGAAAAATAACACAATGAATGCAACAAAGTCTTACATACCGGATGGTAAGTGTAAACCATTGTTGGCAAATTACCCCCTCAATTAACCATGACTTACGCCATCTTTACCAGACATCACTTAACTTTTGATGCCTTCCAATATCTTCCTTATTTTGTCACTCAAGTCTTTCCTCTCCCTTTATACTTGCTTCAGAATCACACCCAAATGACATTTTCGACTATACAACTGATTACACAATCTTAGCAAGGTGTCCTCGTAACATCAAGACAAATAAACTCGATATCGTATGTCCCTCAAATTCTTCCTTAAGTGCCTCAAATGCAAACTCCTAACTTGCACCTTCTTACAGCCTTAACAGATCCTCCTCGATACGTGAATTGCAAAATTTCCCCCTATTTGCGTGAAAGTTTCCCCTATTTTAGAAATATGAAAACTGCATGAATTTGAAAAAAATAATTGCCTGAATTGTGGAGTGAACTGTGGAAAAATTGGCACCCGTTATACTGCCCGAAAATGAGAAATTTGCACATCAGTCATTCTCTAATGGAATCCCTCGCGAAAGTATTGCTCTCCCTTTAGAAGAGGGACATTTTAGAAAGAAAGTGCCACCAAGGTTCTACCCTTATCAGCAATTTAGAATAAAGTCCAATAAGAAGCGAGGATTTTGCTTGACCCCCACAACGAGTTAACAGATGCCCTTTGATAATCCCCTAACTCAAAATGAAAAGAGCCGAAGAAAAAATCTTCCCACTACTTTTTTTAAAGAGTTAACTGATAAAAATCATTTCATTTCAAGCCGCGTGGGACACTATCTCTTGGCCCCTGTACTTTTGAACGTAGGATGTTTGTTGGCTGACGTTCAAAAGATCTCGTACTTTGATTTCTCATAATTAGATCTATTCCCTCCTTTTCAAAAATGATAAACAAACATCCGCAAATCAAACACTTAGAAAACAATCAGAATTCATTAATCACTGACATTTGAACAATGATGAATTATTATGGTGATATTCTTCCCATACTTGAATATAGTTTTTTTCCTTGGATGCTTTTTAGATTTAGATGCAAAAACCTTTCTCGTTACATCAACTTGTCACTTAGTTCTCCATTTTCCAAAATTTATCGCGGACATGCAATCGATGTTGAAAAATTTAGCTGAGATAACGTAATCCAAATTTCCAGGTGTCAGTTCGTGCTGAAAGGGGAAAAGGTTTATTTATAAAAGAAATTTAAAATGATTCGATCCATACACCCACGTGGCTGTGTCACACTGATAGAAACCAGTTCCACTATCCCCGTGGAAAAATTACTCAAAAAAGCCCTTTTTACCGCCACAGTGAAGAAAATGGTCACCCCAGTTTAGAAAAGTATTCACTTTCGCCCCAGTGGTAAAACAAAGGATTTCAATGATAATCACCCCACTGAATATATTATGATAAAAAGCAATAGTAATAGATGTTTTTGACCCCAACCCAGTGGGTTTGAAATATTTGACTATTTTCATCCATTAAGCTTTTGGTACGCAATGGGGCACCAAAACAGGGATGTACCCCATGTCATACAAGTATGAAATACAAGAGTTCAATTGTATGCACATGCATGCCGAGGGTGGCATGTCGGCTTATTGTATAATGTAGTCCATGGACTAAAAGCTCTGATTTCGAGTCAAACACTGGCCGATTTTTGTTGTCGTATTTTTTATATTGAACATGATTTTTTCTGTCTGTCTGTACATCAACAAATATACAATCTATTTTGAATACTTCTATGGTATGAGCTTCACCAGTCTCTGTTGTTCGCGAATATTAGAAATTCAGTCCCTAAGGAGGTATATCCTTTCTTTTTTTTTTTTGGGGGGGGGGGTCTTTGTGTCGGGAATATTAACTTTATCGGAATAAATTTTGTATCGCGAAATCGCGTGGAATGGTTGATTCTCGAAACTTTTGAAACTACCATTTTTAGCCAAAAAGGTCAAAACTATGCAATGGGTTATTCCAAAAAATATCATGGGGATGGAGATAGGATACTGTTTTCCGGGGGTAACATAAACCTGCTCTTCGTGACTGGGGGTGAATTTCTTACGATCAGAAGTAAATTTGGGTTTCCGGGGGTCAATTAACCCTTGTCCGTAGAATCAATGTCTGGTGTGAATTATGAAAAACTCTAACATCTCTATAATGTGCATAATATTTTTTTGGAACAGGCTAATTTTGTTAAAATATGTCAGTGACGTCATTCGACAAATAGAATTCACAGTCTCGAACAGGCTCACGCAAATTTTATAAAAGCATCAATATTTCACTAGCCCCGCGCTCTGCTATCTAAAAGGATGCAGTGAAATATACGGAACTCAGTGGAGTAAGTGGATCTGCTTGGAGATGAGCCCACTCATCGTGAAAGATGGGGGGAGGAGCTTCTGATTCTAAGTTCATTAAAGATCCATTTCATCACAATACTGCAGTTGATAGCATCAGGAGTTAATCTTCAAGAGATCTGTGGAAAATCAAATCTAAATTGTCCAAACACGAAATATGTAATTATAATGAAGAGAAACTTGCCCACGCATGCTTTCTCAGAGGCGGATACAGAAGAAGGTACTTCAAAATTTGATAAAAAATTTCCGTTGATAATTCACACTATAAAAGGGGCACATTTCACTCCGAGTGAGTCATTACGGAAAAGCACTTCAGCAGACTTGCAAAGAGCAATAGCGGTATAACTTAAAAACTTAATAACTTCATCAAGCAACAACGCTAGATAAAACCATCTTTCTTTTGAAGCCATGGCCAAGCTCAATATTTTGATCGGAATAACATTGTTATTTTGTATCCAACATGCTTATTCGAGAGAGGCTGCACCAGCGCCTGTAAGGCCTGTTGTTACTCCTTCAGAGGCCACAACCATCCAAGAGAACGTCGCTGCTTATAGAAAGGAAGTCACAGACTTTGCCGGAAAATTTGGTAAGTTTTAGCACTTGTTGAATGTATATTTTTACCGCGAGATCGACCGATTTTTTGTTCAGTACATCATGTTTGTGAGCAACACATTGGATTTCTATAACTTTCGCTTTAGTCTGATTTACATACCCATACTAAGCACGTTTCGTTAGAGGATGAGAGCAGCCTACTTTCCCTTTGAAAAAAATCTTTACCGGATGCGGGCGAAAATCTTTTCAATAGTTTTTGCATGCAAAAGTGCAATGTAAACTCAAGTGCCGAATAAATGCCCCTGCCCATGTTTATTGATTTTTCAAAATATTGCCCAAGTCCCTTATATTTCTGTGTTTTTAGCCTATTTCTGCGCTGTGTTTCCAACAGTTGATTTATTGACCACCTTTTATTGGGCATTTGAGAGTATTGACGAGTTTTCCATAATATACCTACTTTATTGCATGGAAATTTCGCGGTTTCGCGGACGAGTTCGAAAAACTGGAGAATTTAAAATGCTGCGAAATGCAATTTTTAGCAAAAAACCCCGCGAAATTCGAGAAATCTTATCCAAAAAATACTAAAAAAAACAGCTGAGTACACTTTTTCTTTTAGGTACCAAATTAAAATGCCGCAAAATTCACATTTGGGCTTTGACCACGAAATTAAAATATTGCGAAATGCAAATCTTGGCAATAAATGTCTGAGTCATTTTCGACCCGCCTGAAAATTTGAAATCTATTCTTTCCGTTCAAAAGAGCTTCGAAAACGATACAGTGGTCAAATTGTTTAGTACTTATGTTAGACGGTGGGTTGGACACCGATATTGAGTGATTTTGTTTTATTTATTTAGACGACGAAAAACTCACGAAAGAAGATGTTAAGAAGATCATTGAAAGGTTGGAAGCGATCAAGAAAATATTGCAAAGTTTTGTTTCGCAAATTGAGTCGCTCATAGAAGGAAACGAAGGCAATCCTTTGCTCGTGACAATCTTGCAAAGTATTTTACAATCTATCAAGGATTTATGTGCAAAGATTGAAGAGGAATTGAAAAAATGGAACTGCCTGTTGAAGAAAATATGCTTGCAAAATGACATTGCAAATCTAGAAGTAAGATATCAGAGATTTTACAATGCTGTTCAAAATTCGAAGAAAAGATTCTGCAACAAACAACGTAAGTACTTCATGAAGAAATATCTTGTCTGTTTGGTACAGTTACAGAGTTAATTTTGCGAGGACGCACTTAAAAGGAGAGTGTCGGATACAGGAGGTAGGCTTTCTTACTCAAGGATAGTAATTAATTTCCATATAAGGTAATAGGACAACTAATAAACTCTTTTCAATTGGTTATAGCCTGCCTCTCTATCCGAGCCTGCAGGATGCCCAGGAAAAAAGGCTGCAAAGAAAATATACCAGCTTTTCATTTTCGATCTATTTGATCTCTTTTATGTATAACACTTTTGATTGAGGATATACTATATACGGTTTAGGTGTAGGAAAATATCGGCTTTGATCAATTTTTAGCTTTCAACAAAAGATGCATTTCCACCTTACAAAAGTACAAAAGTATGTTGACCCAACTTAAAAATGAAATGATCAAGAAGATAAACATTTTGAACGGCATGGACTGCTTATCAGCCCTGGAGAAGAAAACGTGTATGAGTCGGTTAGTAAAACTGTTAGCCAAAGTGGAAGGTCTCATCCAAGACATCAAAAAATGCTTGAAGAAGATTTTCCAAGACAAAATTGCGCAGATGAATAACATCAAAACATCACTCATTAGGAAAATTGCAGCTGCTAAACTCTTGGCACAAAGTAAGTCAATTACATCAATTATCGAAGTAGTGAAGAAATTTTGTCAGCGCGTAACTGTCTTCCTCTATGAAAATGTCAGTTTTAGCGACTCAATTTTCATTTGTATGTCCCTTAGAAAAACTTTCAAAGCCTTAAATGGGTATGGCTTACCCTCTGGCATACACTTAAGTATGTCAACTTTGTTCACCCAAGTACTATTCCCGCACTTATCCCGGCCCTTTCGCCGGGGCGTCGACAATATCCGTTTAATCCGATGAGTCGCTTCGTAGGGCTTCCCTTTTCATCTTTAAATTTCCTTCATTTCATTTTCATGGGTCCTTCAACTAGGTCTTTTATGGTATTACACATTGAGGACCCTTTCGCTTCGTAAAAATGTGTGGCCCCTGAGGGTGAGGATGACAGTGCCGTTATTATAACTACTAAGTCATTTTTCATTTACGTTTGTAGATGCTATAACCAAGCAACAACTGCAAAACATCATCAAACTGATGACAGGCTACCAAGCTGAACTTCAAAGACTAAAGAAAGATTTCGCGTTTGTAACCGACTGTTTCAAAAAAATCGCAAAATGTCTGACACCAGAAGATTACGAGAAATGTAAACAAGCTTTGGATAGTCTGAAAATGGAGTTGAATGGTTTGTGTAAAATTGTTAGGGATTGCTTGGACAAATTGAAGAAGAAATTGAAAGTGCTTTGTTTACAAATGGAAATTGAAAAAAAGAAACAGAAAATTGAAGAATTGAACAAGAAATTCCAATCGCTTTTTACAGGTAAATGTTGAATTATGAAAGATTATGAAAACTCATAATTATTATGAACACATCTGTATTGTTGTTTTACATCTGCCAAAATATCGTATTATTTTTCAAAATAATTTACTTATCTTAATTAATATTAGGTTTTTCATTCGATTGTGACAAATTCAAACAAATCTTAAACTCCTTGAAACAACTCCAGAAGGAATTAGAGGCGTGCAAAGAAAAATTGAAATCACTCTACCAAGACCTCGACCAACTTAAGGAATGTCCTGATGAATACAAAAAGTTGAAAGCTGAGATAGATGCATTGCAAGTCCAGATTGTAAGACTTTGTGGAAGTGTCACGAGAATGGTTGACTTCTTCGAACTTCTCATCAGATTCTTCTGTAAGTAAACCCGCCTATGTTACAGAAACCTTTCCAGAGATGTTTTTTGAAACTTCCGACTTTTTTGTTATAAAATGTTTGAGTGTTTCATTTAGGTATAATAAAAATCTGTAAACAAATACAAAACAAATAAAAATAAATTATCTAAAAAGTTCTTCCGGTTTTTGAGTTATTTTGATTTAAATTTTCAACAACAGAATTTAATGAAAACGAGGCCGGGCTGTATGTTTCGATTTTTATGAGATTTTTTCAGGATTGGTTCCTCTCTGTAGTACAATCAAAAATTATATAAATTTTGATGTGATTTGAAAACATTTAAAAAATAGCAACATCTCGGGAAAGGTGTATAAGCCTAAAGCTTTTTTTGTAAGTACTAACCCTCTTTTACAAAAAGTTATACAGACCTAAAAAGGCAAAAACTAGGCGAACTATTAATCAGAAAGTTAGCAAAAGTTAGCATCTAACAACTCCATCAGAACTTTATTAATCGCAGGAAAACCTTATTATCCAGATCATGAAAGTCTGTTTGGCGTTTCAGAGAGGGTTCACCCCGTTGTTATTAGAAAGAGCAAAATGACCATCTATGGGCCATCTCCTTTCACAGACCCACTGGAAGAATAGGTCGAAAACCCGTCCCCAGTGGAAAATTAGTAATGTGAGATTTGTCCTCATTGCATTAAAAAGGCCCTTATCCTCATTGAAATTTTGACCGACTACAATGTGTTATTCACATCCATTATTATTTTTTGAACACAAAAACAATAGAATTTCGTATCCTCACTGGATACAATTTGTCTCTTTATATTTATTCCCAACGAGTGAAAGTTTCCACCGGGTCACTGAGACCAGGGGTCATCTATATTACATTAACCACTGTCTTTTAGGTCCAATTATCACAGGTTTACCAGATGAATTGAGCAGATGAATCGTTTAAACAAAAACCGGCGTGAGAAGGAAATGGATGCATTGTCGAAATTGAATTACGGTATTTGGTTATGCAGCGCTTTGTGTTGTTTAAAAAATATTATTTATTATTTAGCTTTTTTACGTAAGGTTTTTGTGGGGTTTGAAGATATAAGCAGGACCCAAGCAGGAGCCCTTTTTTTAGGACACCCGCCTCTGAATTAGTTCAAATCTGATAAATATTTTTCGATCGAGTAAATTGAAATAATCTTTTGAACTTTCCATCATGGTTGAATGTTGATGAGATGGGCTCTATTATTTTCAAATTACCATATTATAAGTAAATATTATATTTTGGGGGTATTTTATGTTATTGTAAAACTTCTTTTATTTAAAAAAATGTTTTCTGTACTGGTGACACGAAATATATTAACTCTAACTTGCTTGCAATTGATAAAACCCTTGTCCTTTCTTTGCTTCTTTGTAAGTCCAAGAGCAGCCGCCGGCGGACTTTTCTCAAATGTCTGTACTATTTTTCCAGGAGAGCAGATTTTAGGAGAATATCCAGGAACCCTTTGCTTAGCGAACACACCATAAAATTGAGTAGAGCTAAAAGCTTACTTTTATTTTAATGATATTCTATATACAGTAATTGCATGCTAACTATAATTTGATTAGTTTGTCATCATAGATTTTATTTCTTTCTGAGCTTAAGATGGAATTTTAACAGCAAAGTGTGACTTTCCAAACGGATGAAGCACGGATTAAGAGAACAGGTAATTTATCTCGAAAGTAAAGTTCAATTACCAACAATCTGTATCTGTGTTCTTTTTGTTTTGTTAGAACACTGTGCCAAATGGGAAGCTTTGAATGTTCTTAACTTTCCTGATATCAAGTCTTAAATGTTCTAAGCATATTCTTAACTTTTTGGCTGATGTTCTTAAGGTGAAAAATGTGAATTTCTTCCTGGCATTTCTTTATAAAGCAAAGTATAGGAAGTCTATTAGCAAATCATTCCTATAATTTTCGTGCCAACCATATATTAGTCAATGTACTTTGATTACAATCAAGGATTCTATAGATCTATTCTAAGGTGACGAATAAACTCCCCACCCCCACTTACCGACGCATCTTATCACAAAGAAATGACAAATTCAGAAAGTTCATTACACGAGACAGCCTTGTGTCTAGTCTAATTTGAAGACCCCTACTAAAACCGTTGGACGTATGATAAGAAGCACGTTTGGTTAGAGGATACTTTAAGCGGTACCAACCCACTGGAGCACAGAGACAGGGGTGGTCATCAGTAACTCTTCTAAAAATATCACGCACACTCCATGTCCAAGTATACTAAACACCCTCCGCTCCAGCTCTAAATTAGGTATGGAAAAAGCGAGGCCTTCTGAACAGGGTTGAGTGCCCATATACTTTAAGTTGATATAAGTGCAAGAAAAGTAACGGAAGTTGACATTATTCGAAATATTCCTCTGCGTCAAAAACAAAAGCTCCTAATTATAATTCCTGTCTTTAATCTATGGAGAAAGTTAATTATTTGAAGTTTAATGAGATCACGTTATAATGGATGCGAAAATTACAATGCTAATTAGTGCTGTCTTCAATATGGATTCCTTGAAGTTTCTTCTTTTAACACTCGGATGCCATTACTTTGTATGGCACCGAACATGTCCGAATACTGATATTCTAATCGGACACCAATACAAAATGGTGTATAAAACGCTAGCTGAATCAATCATTAAATAACGATACAACTAAAACGATTTAAAGTAGAAGATAAACAGAAGAAGCTAGGGAAAGATGCGTGATTTCAAACTGATCTTTCTTTTCTGTATGGGACTTTCATATGTTGCCATGACATCAGGACAGATCAGTGTAGTAAGTATGCTGACAAGTCAAAATAACGGCCCGAGCACGGCTGAATTAAATGAAAGAGTAGCGAAAATGCTGGGCCAGTTGACTCCGAAAGTCACGACGAAGAAACGAAAAAACGCGAGAAATCGACAGAAGAATCGAGGAAAAAATAACGAGAATATCGAAGCACCGACCAACAACAACATCGGTGATAAGTTAATGATTGAAATAACATCTTTGACCGAAAAGAAGCCTGAAAAACCCACCTCCACCGGCAACAATAATGAAGCTAGCAGCAGCACCAAAGATAAAATACTTGGAGTTAACAAACAGGTGGATGCAATTGTGAAAGAAGTTAGAACATACGAAGAAAAAATGAGTAAGTCACAATCAAATATGATCATGATCAAATGATCTCTTTAAATCACTGATTTTCTCTGTTCAGCCAGTCTCTATAATATGATTTCTACCATGAAAAAATTAAGAACATGGTAGGTCTGGGTGGCATAGTCTTCTTGTGCTAAACAAACATCTAACTAACTAACTACTAACTAACATCTAAGTTCCATCTAACTTTGGGTGAATTGGCTTACAAAGCTCTTACTAACCTGAAAATTCAAATTAATAAATACAGAAAATAATGTAGCATATTCAAGTTTAAGAGGTTTTGTCATGGTGTCAGTTTGATGTGTTAGGTGACTTTACTTACTCTATATGGTATCATATTGGTCATCTGCCAATTTGAGACCACGTCGTACACAAGTACAAGTCTCTAAAAATCGCTTGGATAAAAGAGGCAAATTTTTGTTTCGATGCTTCGTTCTCCAAACTCGTTTAAGAGACTTTACTACGGAAAACTTGAGTGGCAGATCCAACGAATCTTAATGAATTCCTCTTCACCGCACAGATTCACCAACGCCCATATTCAGCGAAGACTTTATCCAATCAGTGATCAGCAAATTAACCGAACGTAAACAGGAACTCAAAGAATTTGCAGCAACTTTGGAGCAGTGGATGGGTGTCTTCCAAAACAACCAGTCAATTGTTCAAGTCTTGAAAACACTGTTGGCGAAGGTCAAAATGTTGTGTAAACAAATTGAAGAACAGATTGAAAAATGGAAATGTTTTTTGAAGAAGAAAGCCTTGGAAAAAGAGATAAAGGCATTGGAAGGCAAATACACGCAATATTATAACCAGTTTAAAAAAACAAAGGAAAATTGCAAGAAAAATGGTAAGTTGTTATATCATGTCATTGGCCATAAACTCGAATATTTCTAACTGTTTGGCAAGAATTATTTGGCATGAAGATGTAAAAAGGAAGATTCTAAGAAGAACGATTAATGAAACTGAATTGTTATTGATTTGGGATAGAAATCCTTAAAAACAAACAAATCTACGTATAAAGAAAGTATACGGGAAAATAGTCAGCATAACTATCATAAATTTTCGCTTTTTTGTTTCCAGAATTTAACAAAGAATGCATTGAGGCATACCAAGAGATGAAAGAAAAACTTGAGAATTTTCAACAAGAAATCAGCCAAAAGATGAAGCAACTATTGAACTTGAAATGTTTGACAGATATCCAAAAGAACCCTTGTCACCAACGTCTTTTGAAGCTCCAATCCAAAGTTTCCGGTTTGATTGAAGAACTTCGGAGATGTTTGAAGGAGAAGTTTGCCAAGAAGATTGATGTCATGAAAAAAGTGACCAATGATTTATACAACAAAATCTCCTTGACTAAACTACAAGCGCAAAGTAAGGGTTGATATTTTTTACTCCCGGCCACGTCTATCTAATCACATTTTAATGGCTAAACTCAACCATGAAAAGAACGCCATAATAACGGTCTCTGTGCCCCAGTGAAAACCAAAAGCTTATGTCAATTCTTTCAAACTCACTGGGTTTGGTGAAATGGTAATGTTTCTCTAGTTGGGTCATAAAAATCTATTTTTCTTTCATCATCATATTGTCAGTGGGGTGGCTCTTTCTAATTCTTTGTTTTACCACTAGGATAAGAAAGAATATCCGATTTTCTACTGGGATGATCATAATCTCCACTACTAGTAGGGCGAAAAGACGGGTGGGTCTGTTTTGAGCGATGTTTCTACTGGGCGGATGTTTCTACTGGGCAGATATCAGTGCGTTACAGAGCCAGAGGTGTTAACAGCAAGAGCTAACTTTTTACAGTGTTTTTATCTAACGAAGGAAGTTCTGATGATTACATTTTCTTTCTAACAGGTACTACTGATAAGAAATTGATTCTCAAAGCCATCGAGGAAATGACAAGTTACAAAGAAGAACTCCAAAAAGTGAAGAAGGAATTAAAACTTGTTATCGATTGTTTCAACAAAGTTGCAAAATGTTTGAAACCAGAAGATTACGAGAAATGTAAGCAAGCTTTGGATGATTTGCAAATGGAGTTGGAAGGCTTGTGTAAAATTGTCACCGATTGTTTGGAAACTTTGAAAAAAAGTTTGAAGATTCTTCCGTTGAAAGTCGAGATCAATAAGAAGAAACTGAAGATTAAAAAGTTGGAAAAGGAATATAGCACCCTCTTCATAGGTATTTCAAAGTTTTCCTAGAATCAATAATTTCATATCGTGTACCTACAATCTCAAACTCAATGAAAATTACCACAAACCAAGAATCACTCTCAAAAGATCTTTTGACGGGTCCTGTTTTTCTTTGATCCAAATGCTGCTTTCCAAATTTTTAGTTCGAAAAGTGACTTTCCATAACTCTGATAAATAGGAATAACTATTCAAGTGCTAGGTAGTAGTAGGATCTGTTTTCTCTGAAAATCACTTCCTTTGAAATAACTGTTTCTTCAAAAAAAAACATTGTTTAGGGTTGACATTGGATTGTACCAAATTCAAAACAATAATGGACAAACTACAAGCGTTACAAAGAGAATCAGAAGAGTGCAAATCTAAAGTTAAAGAAATGTCCATTCAGTTAGAAGAACTATCCGACTGTCCGGAATATGAAGAAATGAAGGAAAATTTGTCCGAAATGCAAGAAATGTTGGACACGCTGTGTGAAAATATCAAACAAATGATTTTCGTTTTCACAGTCATTATCAAGCTGTTCTGTAAGTAGGCACTTCTAAATGGATTTCAATTCTACGTTTATTTAAGCGACGCCTAAATTTCTAACCAGCCATTGATCGGACAAAGTTCCTCTTCCCGGCTAAGTATTCACCAAAAGCCTTTGAAAGTATCATGTGACCACAGAAAAATTACTAACTCACCGAATTATGAAAACCTCTTTGACCAAGAACTGACTAGCTTCGACTCCGAAGTATCTTTAACTTGTTACGAACATTTCTAGAAGGTTTGAATAATATAATTTCTTGTTTTTCAGGTAAATAAGGCAGACGTTTTTGGTCATCCTTATTGTTACAAGATTCGAACAATCGGGTTTGAATAATCAATCATTCAATCATAAAAATCAAAAAATTAATGTTTCCACTTTTAATATCATAAATTATTTTAATGTTTAGGAATTTATTTTATCGTCTTTAACCCTATGCCAATGTCGGATATATCCGACTTTTCTATTTTCAACTTGAAATCTTGATTTTTGGCCTGAGTTGACGGAAATAAAATGCGCACTTTCAGTTGCAACACAAAAGATTTCGAAATTTGGTCTTTTGGAAGAGAGTTTGACCTTGAAAGTAATACCCAAATTCGAAAACTCATGCAATTCGAAAACTCATGTAATTCGAAAACTCATGCAATTCGAAAACTCATGTAATTCGAACTGTTCTGGTCCCCTGGGAATTTCATTACTGCATAAGCATAATAAGCATACCCGTACAGGGGCGGGTTTTGGAAAATTTCCTTCCTTTCCATCTTCAGGCCAGTTTATTGAAAGCACCTGCGAAAAAATTGGGGAAAAATCTTAAAATAAGACCATATTCCATAATTTTCAAAAACTTTTTTGTATTCCTTAAAATATTTATACATCATTGTTATCACCTTTAATTACCGTATAATGGATCCCGAGACGCTATGCTTCGAGCAACATAGGGATTAATTGTGGGTAATTGCTGACAAACATCAATTCGTTTACCATTTGAATGAACACGTGTACTCTTGCTGAACCCGTTCTCTTTCTGGCAAAACACATTTTTGCCGGCAGCCGATGATTTCATATTTTTGTTGCAAAAACGTATGTTGTAATGAGTATTAAACCGTTTCAAAGTTTCTCCCGTTTCCAATGTCGGAATAAATTTGCAATTATTTTCGGTGAAACCAGTTTCTTCTTTTGGTCCGATTCTTGTCGGATTCGGTCTCTCTGAATCCGATTCGGTATTGGAGCCGTGAGTATAAGTAGCGCTATTCATGCTCGGGAAAGGATTAGCATACAAGACGTTGAAAAATTCTCCCTTATCGTTCTTTTGTAGCTTGCGTAGCATAGTGGGTTGGAGATCCTCCGATTTGGTGTAAGTTTCTAGTCTATGTAGCGCGTACTCCGCACGCGGCTTCATGCTTTTCGTGTATCCGTTAACATGAGCGGCACGTCGAGACAAAAGTTTACATTCTTCTTTACCATTTGAGCTGAGCAAAGGTTGGAAAGAACTTCTCATAAATGAAACACCTAGAATGTAAAAGATGATAGAATATTTTAAAGGCCTACTAAAAAATATACTTGAACCTGTAGTAAAAAACTCCAAGATCCCCTTTAACATCATGAGTTGGTTTATGAAAATGCAAGACTTGTTTGAGTTGGAATTGGATAAAAGTGCAGAAATTTCAAGCTACTTAGGTATTCAGTCTGCTAAAATATAGTATAAGTATGGTCAACATTTTTTCCGGGTTTTCTTTTCAAATTGAATGGGAATTAATCGAAATGGTACCTGTAGGTCTTTGGTGTTTTTTGATACTTTGTGTTCCGTAACATTCGTTCTCGCGGAAAGTGATCGGCTCTTTGCTTGCGGGATTGGCATTGGTGAAGCCGGAGTCACCTTTGGGGCCGATCACGTGTTTAGTTGTCACAAGTTGTGTTTGTTCATGAATGCGGTCCTCAAATTCTGTTTGGTTCTCAGTAACAAGAGAAGGATTCAAAACAAAGTTCGAACTGACGTCATTTCTTAATTTTAAAAGAGCTTTTGGTGATTTATTAAACTTGTTGTTATTGTTCTTCAGATTTTGCTGTATTTGTCGTGAGCTAGGTAACGTGGGCGGGCAATCTCGAGCAAAAGCATTTTTGGTCATGTGAATCTTTTCAGCTAGTTGGTCTTTACCATTGGAACCGGCCGATTGTTGAAACTGGAATGAGTTACTGGAATTGTAATTTTCCTTCAACTCGTCTCTATAAAGAAGTGGAACATAATTTAAAAACCCCTTTATTACAGTGGAACCTCTCGAGAATTAGCATAGAAATTCTTCAAATTCGTCAAAAAATCATTGGAAAAAAGGCCCATCCCTATTAAAAAACGTATTTCAATTTTTATATCCCCAATTAGTTTTATGTATCTTTTCTCATCCGCGCTGAAAGAAAGTTTTTAAGTGGTCAGTGAGACAAGGGTGTTAGAGTTGGGCTATTAGTACTAGTAGAAGCAGGTAAACACCCTGTATGATATTTTGAGTAGTTAATATTACGACTTGTTACTCTCTTTTTCTGGTTGTACACAAACCAGATATCTACGGAAAATTAAAACGTTCATTTCCGTAGAGAATAGAATCATTAACGAACGATAAATGTCAGTAATACTCTGGTACATAATGTCTCTTTGCGGTCAAACCAATCATTGGTTCTCCAATAGTTCTAGACCGTTTTAATTTCGAGACTTACCCAAGTTTTGGATTGTCAATTTCATCCAACCGTCTGCTGTAAAACAAACCAGGTCGGAAATTGCTTTGGTATCCAGTACCGGTATGCTTTCCCGGTTTTGCTTTGAATCCGGACTTGCCGTGGCTAACAGAATATTCTGTAACGTAGAATTTTGACCGCATGTTATCAGGGCCGTTGGACGCATTGACGTGACGGGTGATAGGTCCGTAAGGTAATGGTCCCATTCTTCTTTCTTCAATTACACCAACAATAAAAAGACCTGTATCTAACCAGTATGAAGAGATCTTAAAAAGTAATATTCAAATTTGACGTCAATTTTTGATGATAAATAACTTGACGTCAAAATAATTTACAGTTTATAACATTCTCAATCTGATAAAGAAAGGAACAAATATTTATTCCACAAAGACAATAATGGATGATACCACATCGAAATTCTCAGCTTATCACCCCATCATCCCGAAGTTGTACACTCCGGCTTGGAAGCTCGATATGTCGAATCGAGCACGTATCGTCGAAAACTGTAAACTAGCTGGTGTTCCAGACAATCCAAAGGACGCTAGCCTGTATATTGAGAAACGTGAGCGCATATCGCCGAATCGTCCTGAAGAATGCATGTGTAACGAAGATCAGAAATTTCCACGTGAAAAGTTGTTGAGACCTCCGTTGCATTCGCATTTGTCGAAATACCAAAGTAGTTTGATGTCGAGATATCTTTGAGAAGATTCTTTTTTTGTGATTTTTATTGCTGAAAAAGAGAAAAAAGTTTTATAAAGATAAAGAGTACTTAACTTGTAACTTTCTTAACACAGAGAATTAGAGACTGTAGGTGTGTATGTGGTTTTGCATTATTATTGCCTAACTACTCAGTACATGTTTTGAGAAAATTGTCCCTTTGCTATTATATATAATCATAACTGAAAGTTGCCTGCAACCTTTCGCGTAGTTTGATGTGAAGGGCGGGAGAACGGTTAATATTATTTTTTACAGTTATCTCTAACTAACTGCTTCGAGCGAAAGACCTTGAACGATTCGTTTTCCCAAAAGAGAGAGGCCAGAGTTTCCCGAACGTACGTAAACTACCGAACGGCAGGATGGATCGAAATGGGCGTGAAAACCGAATTAAAGTTAAAATATGATTTAAACTATACTATATTAAACCCCCATCTTTCATTTTAATTTTTGAAAATTTTGGGGTCAAACATTTTCCAAAAAAAAGTTTGTCAAAATTTTTTTATGAAAATCGTACTTCGTTAAGATCAGCTTTTTCCTGAATTTGCGAAAAAACTTCAAAATGACAGGTTATTGTTGTTAAGCAGACCAAATTCTAGAAAGGCAGGGCAGCGTCCGATAGAGACTAAAAAGGGCACATTTTTGGATAGTTTGTTATAAAAAGACAGATTTTAACATATCTGGAAGATTTTGTGCAGGACAGGGTCCGATAATCTGACTCTTAAAAGGCATAAAAAATGGCCTGTTAAGCATAACTACAAGTTTAGAAAATTTCATCATGAACCTAATCAACTTTCTTTGTTATGGTTAAGCATATTGTAAGCTCAAAATGAAAAAATACTAAGTACAATTCAGGCACTTAATGTTGGCAAAAAAGCAACATTTTCCAAAAATGGCCCCCAGACCCCCTTTTTCAATGTTGTAGGACTATTACGCAAAGGTTTGAGGGACGGTATTTTTCTCTGATCTCAACACTGAACCGGAGGAGCGGGGGGACTGATTTTCATCAAGTTTTGGTACATGATTTTTGCAAAACATTAAATGCTAGAATTGTATATAAACTTTGAAATTTATCATTATGTTATCAAAAAGAAAGTGTAGATAAAAGTGAAAATATAGCTAACAAAAAAAAATTAGAAAATAAAAAGTGTTGGAATTAAAAAATGTACAAAAATAAAATCGTCAAAATAATCTTACCATAATAATTTGCCTTTAAAAATATCTTTCATTATATAAACAAGAAATAAATGAAAAATATAGTTATATCCTTTATTTTCCTGGTGAAAATGACATAAATTATATATATATAAATTATATTATATACAAGTATCCTCTGCCAAAAACATACCCACATATACATTCTTAAAACTAATGAATCCCCCAGATCAATGGCCATTTTTTGGTAAATTCTGCCCTTAAAATTGCCTTCTTCTTCTTCCAAACCGCAAAATTGCTACCCGCCGCTTCTTGCTATTTTGAGGAAGGTCGACTCCCCCCCCCCCCACCTTAAGGAAGAGGAGTTCGAAACTATGCATATTAGCCACTTCTAAAGGGCTAGTGCATTCTCTGCATGTCATTCAAAGTGATAGATAATTTGATCTAACGCAAAAATAGTAAAGATCGACCTCCATGGACAACAAACCAGCAAATAGTTATAAAAGAACTGATAAAAAAATACATGAAAATTTTAGTAAAAGATCCAAGTTACCCTAAATTGAGTTCCTTAAAACCCAATGGATAAATAATTTTCACTATAATATATAGTTACTTTTGAAATTTGGATAATTCGTAAAAGAAGTTACTTTTCACATTCAAATCACCAACAACCACTATGACTATCATTTCACTTATATATCGTTTCCGTCTACCAGGGTTACACCAGGATATTTTACACTAATTATTTAATATTTCGAGAATATTTTCATTCGTATTGGAATAATGGACAAAACAACAGGAATGATGAAACGATGAATCGGATAAAAACTATCGAGTGGAAAGTATCTTCACGAAGAAGAAAGAAAACTCCTGTTTGACGGTACTATAGAATAAACCCAATGAGTCATATTCAGGTCATTTCAATTTTCCGTGAGAAGAGCCAAATTGTAAAATTTTGGAGAAACTATGAAATATATCATCATTAAACACAGTTGATTCAAAGAACAAAGCAACTTTTTGGTAATTTTTCGGACTCATCATGGACGCTAAAAATGTTATGGTAAAATTAAGCTAAAAGAAGAGGTTTGTTTTTATGCGCATATTCCGTTTCGCCGTAAAACGGATCACGTGCTTTCAAACTTCGGTTCACGTAAGGATGTAAGAATCTCAGTTGTCGTCCCTCGTCGTACGAACCGAGTCTCGGGTGGAGTTTCTCGCTTTTTGAGAATCCGTCATCTTGAAGATCTCGCGTGCAGTCGTCATTGATACGAGAACGCTCGGATTTCGGTAGTCGGTTTTTATCGAAAAATGTGTCTTTATAAACGGTTTTGTATCGATCAGGTTTGTTTGATGTAGCCAAAAAAGCTTTATTGTTGTCAGTGTGCCCACTGTTTTCTTTCTTACCGATATTTAACTCACCGAATCTTTCGTTCAGAGTTGGTTCATCATGTAATTGACGGCCATTATAAAGCGATTTGCTCAAACTGTATAACAAAGCAAACACATGAGTTTAGTATGGAGGGAGGGTAAGAGCAATTCATAATTGAAAATCATTTAAAATCAGCAACGAAAAGTGAGTTTCAAAAGCATAATATAAAGACTTTTTGATAAATTATTCTGCTTAGCGGAAAACAGTTGTATTGGGAGCAGGTATCATACATAGGAAAAACACTTTTACCTCGAAACATGTACAAGGAGCAATAGAAGTAGTGATTATCATGTACAAATCAAACCATCGAAATTATGTTAGTATCATTTCAATTGGATTATATTATTACCTTGGATAAGGATGTGGGTTTGTCATGTTGAGATATTCCGCAGGATCTGTTCTTTTAGTGTTATCAAAAGCAAAGGGTTTTTTTACATCATCTAGTTTGGTGTATACCTAAAAAGCAAGAAAATAATCTTTATGCAATTAAATGATACGATTTCCTTGCAAATTTTGATGCCCTTAAAAATATCTGGAAGATGAATTGTTTTCTTGAGCTAATTTGAACATTCTTGATGCAACAAAGCAATTGTTGTGTTAAAATAGTAAAAAAGACAACAGAATAGTGTTCAGAATCAGTAAGAAAAACCTACAAACATGAATAACAAACCTTTCCCTTAGCTGCAGTATGAGCACCAGTGGGTTGGATGAACCTTGTAAAGCCTGTGTCAGGATTAGCATGCTTCGAAACCTCACTTAGTCTCTCACGACCATCACTATGTTGGTGTGGTTGATAGGAAGTCTTCATAATGCTTGGAACAACAGGATTTAAAAACGATTTTAAAGTTGGATGCACACTCTGATGGTTTGCTTCAGGGTAGTGTGTTACCGGTTCCGGGTTTTTAGCTCGAGTAAAACCAGTATCTTCAACACGTCCTGTTATTTTATCATTGGTATCAATATGAGGGTGTTTCATTGTGAATTGAGTGTGACTTTCGGTAGAATTGTATGCAGGCCCACTACGGTTGTTTTCAGTTGAAATTGGATCTTTGTTTTTCAATGTGTGTAGTAAAGGTGGTTTTTCTTTGTAGCCAGACATGGCGAGGTTAGGAAACATTGCATGCGCTTCACGCTCAGATGGAACGGTGCGATGTTGATCTTTTGAGAATCCAGTCAAAGCATTTTGTGTTGAAAAAGGTAAAGGTTCTTTTCCACTGTTTCCTTTTGATGGTTTGTAATCTTTGTGAGTCAACGATTTGTAATTTTCATTGACAATTTTCCTAGAGTGAAAACATGATAAAGCTTATTATCAAAGGTTTATTAAAAAATCTCAGAGTTTGCTTCAAATAAACAAAGGTACCTTATCAGATCTAAATTTTTGCACAATACATTAAAACTTTATCCTATAAATGTATTTGAATACCTTTATTCTCATAATTTTGAAAAACCCTTGAGAGAAAATATTCTTCTTAGCTTACCCCATTACAGGATTGTCCAATTCATCCAGTTTTCTTGTATAATATACTCCAGGATGAAAATTGCTTTGATAGCCTGTACCAACACAGCTTCCTTTTTGAGGTTCGAAACCATCAATACCAAGTCGACTGGAATATTCGGAGATGTAAAATTTCATGATATTGTTTCCTGCGCCATAACTTTCATTAACATGCTTATTTGGTTTACCAATTTGTTGTCGACTCATTTTTGCATAATTATCTTTTAATTAAAATAAAATTGAAGATTAGATTAAATTGTCATTAGAATATGTAATAATTTAGCTACCCTAATATGATTGTAAATTTTGTTGCTTTGGAAAATTTATGAGAAATAGAAATTATCTTATCAGTCAACGAAAATGACCATATTTTGAATGTCAAAAGCTGTTGTTTTGCATGCCTTGATCACAACACAGGAGAAAAGCACCAATGAAGTTTGCTCATTTTTGTGCTACCATCATGATTTTTTTTCAATATTTTGAAGTTCCTGATTGATTTATTACCTGCTGAGCAAGCGTTTCACCGTGGCCCCAGCTCCGCAGCTCGTAGTTTGTGGCTTATTGTAAACCAAACCAATTCATTAAGGACTAGACTAATTGAAAAACGAATACGGAATCAAGTAACCATCAAGGTCAAGTGAACAAAGCACACAGTTGTGGTGAAGTTAAAACTTTTAAGTGTAGACGGCAGCTTGCATTACAGTAGAAAATGACATATTTTCCTACATCCCCACAACTTGTTTTCATTGAAAATGAAGAAGAAACATGAATTATATCACTTTCAGTCGAGTCAACTGCCAACTGCAAAGATCATAAACATATTTTATTCTCTATACGATACTCTCTATATTTTTACATTCAAAAAATAAAATAGTTACCATATCAAAAAAAGCAACCAAGTCAAACTGATAATTTTCAGTCATTAGGGGCATCATTTATATAACATGATTTGGACTAGGGGCAGCTCTGCCTTCCTCGGAAAACTGGTCGAACTGTGTAGTGTCGTGTAGGTAGTAGGAGGAAAAGAATGAACCAATTTAAAAAAAACCTGCCAAAAAATTAGCAACCTTTCTCAAATAATTTGAAAGGTTTAAGTTAACCTATACTATATACTACTCACTTCTCAAACACAAGACACAAGACAAGACACAACTGGAAGACACAGACGCCAAGAACCAGACAAAGATGCTCTTTTTTTCCAAGCGATACTCGGGCTGTCATTTTGAATAGAATGTTTTGACATGTGATCTAAAGTCAGCCCCCCGTGATAAAATTTTGAAACCTAAGAATTTGTGGTACTTATCTGCTTGACACGGGGGTAAAACTAAGCATAGCAACCTTCTATATTTACTATTTTTTGTTATTGGCGATTGGTGACCGATTATTCCCGCTAGACTAGTGATCCGCGTAAGGCTATGCTTCACCACCACCGGATGATCCAACTTTTTACTCGGACAACACCGTCTTTCCATTATATATACCGAGTTTGCTAAATTGCGTGGGTTGTCGTGGGTTGAGTTGGTTGTGTGGGTGTGTGGCGTGGGTGCGTGGGTTAAAAATATGCGTGGGTGTGTGGGTGAGTGGGTCCAAAAAAATTTTGCGTGGGTCCTAATTTTAAAATCTTTGAATTTGAGTCGAATTCAGGATCACTTTTAAACATTTTCTATGGAACGCCAGAGCTGCCAAAAGTGATCAACAACTGTATTGCGTGGTTCATTTACAAAGCGGTTCGGTCGTTAGAGTACTTCGTGTGG
>JAUJPO010054349.1:0-14548 GCA_032270745.1 Tiaropsis multicirrata
AGCAATGAAATATACAATTGGGCCTACGAATGATTTGAAAGATACTGAAGTTGAGCCAGTGCGGTTAGCACGTTCGACAGTTTATTACTGTATTATTGTTGGATTTTTAATTTTCTAGGTATTACCAAGGACGTGTAATAACAGTCAACACAGTTCTATATTATAAAGTGGTATTTGCTGACAAAAGTTTCTGTTTTGATCTACCACCGGAGGATATACAGGTGACTGGCTACTCCTCAAACCATTTTCCAGCCGAAACATTCATAATATAACTTTTGTGTTTTTATTTCTTTTGACTTGAAATCTTATATATAGTGTGTCAATTCGCTTCAGTACCCCAGTAGTCTAGACTCCCCAGCTGTACTCTACCGACAGTAGGCCTCCCAGATTAACTAAATTTTACCTTTCGAAACATTAATTTGATATGAATATCAGAATGTCGATGCAAGGAACGAGGTGTTGGCAGATGGGACCAGTGTAAATGTTTTGTGGACTGATTCTTTGACATACCCATCAGAAATCACTGGCCACTGGTATGATACTGTCAGTCAGGTATGTCATTGTCAATGAGAAAGGAGTGGCACCCCCTCCCCTACCCTCAGGTAGATAGCTAATTGGAAAGGGAGCCTTTGTCATTGTTATATCTGTATTTCTGTATCTGTAACGTATCTATTTTTCGAATATTATTTGAAGCATGAAAGTATGGAAGATTGATCCCAAATGTACAAATTATTTAGAAATAAACAAAAAAAATATTTTGAGATAAAAAATGGATTAAAGTTGAATTTCTATATTCAGAACTTAAGTTTTACATTGATACAAGTTATGTCCAAAAGGATAGGAATAATGAGGGTGAACATAGAGCTTGTTTTTGGTTCATTGGCGAGAAAATTGTTTAATAGGAAAGATTTCTCTCAGAAATACATAAGGAATCTTCATTTCTAAAGGCTAAACTTTCCTTCAAATATACTTAACTTGTTGTTTGTTACTGTTTTTTAACTTTTAGATTCGTTTTGAAGACGGATCCATTTTGAATGTCAAACGTGCTGAGCTTTACGTGGAAGGAGAAGATATTCCAAAACGTGTCAAATCCAAAATTGTGAGTTTTTCACTTAACATACCATGACGTTCTGAATCACAGGCTTAAAAAACGTCAAAATCCAGTAGGCCTAATACTAATAGAGAAGTTTTTTCAAAGAGCTTTAGAGCGCCATCACCATACTCAATTTTTCATTGAAAAATACATGAGTAACTTACTTGAAGTTGTTCTTCTTATCTTAAGACCACTTATCTCGTTGAGACCAGTGTTTTTGACATAACCGCCAAACTGTTGGTATCCGCTCTTCTCAAGTTGCAGTACCGTATCGGACAAAACAATGTCAGAATAATTTTTCATGGGACTAAATTATTCGTCGGCCATAATTTTTGTCACCCACAAATATTTTTGTCACTTGTCCAAGAAAAGAAATTTTTGTCACCTTCAAAAGATTTTGTCACTTTTATTACCTAAAAGGTAAACTGAAACACGGGGTTTATCGGGCACAATATGGATTTTTTGTTTCTCTTTTCATTATTAAGAGAACTCAAGTTTCTTTCTTAATTTCTTTTTTTATCGTTTTTTTCCTTAATTTTTTCAGTCTTATGCAACAGAAACACAGAACAAAGCATATTTTCCTGAAAGTCTTCGAAATGGAAATAAAAATCGACCACGGGTTGGCATTCGAAAGTGTCAAAGTGTTCATAAAAAGCTATGATGGATAGATGTATGTGTAGCAAATGAAACCTTTAAAAACCGTTTCAGCTTCAAGTTTATCTGGAAATTGGAGACATAAAATTTCATCACATCAAATGGGCTTTTACAGAAAATGTCTGTATCCCCCCTGTTGAGGATATATAGGATATCCAGAGGGGGTCCTAAATTTTCAATATCCTTAGATATCCAGGGGGTAAAAATCTGAAGACCAAGGATAACCAAGGGGTGGGGGTTCAAAATTTTCAATATCCTAGGATATCCAGGGGGTAAGAAATTGAGTACCAATGATATCCAGGCGGTTGGTGTTAAGAAAAGTCTACATCCTCAACAGTGGGAATATGGATTTTTTGGGGAAAAGCTAAATTCATGATATCCATTACGTCATCTTTTATACGGAAACAACCTAAAAAGTTGGATGTTTGCCTCTACAGTAGAACTAGTGGTAAACACCTGGCTTTTTCTGATGATTACGTCAAGATTTTTTGTATGAAAAATAACACAATGTTTATCATGAAAAGGCTCCAACAAGGTTATGATAAAGAAGATGGTTTTGGTGGCTCAAATTTGTAATATTTTAACAGGGGTTTTTTGGGCTTGCTATATGATTTTTTTTACTCCCTAATTAAAGTCTGTTGCTAAAGATAGTCAGTAAAAACTGCTCGCGTGTAGAAACCAGGACAGTAAAACATTATTTACTTTTTGTTACTTTTGTGCAGTCCTGGTTTCTACATGGGACATCTTTTTGCAAAAAGCTCTATAATTTGTGTTGCGTTCGATTCGTTGATATTTCTTGTTGTTTATCTATCATTCGTCAGAACTGCATAGAGATTATGTTTATAATTTCCTGTAAAAAATATTTTTAGGGTAGTCAAACTTAATTCATTTATTTGTTGTATATAGTAATGTTGGAGAAAATGTTTTAAACATATAACTTTCAAAATCGTGTTGTAAATTATTTTTATTTCTAGAAAGTTTAACATTGTTAACAAAATAATATGCATATTTTAGAATATTATAATAATTAAAGAGGTTTTTTTGTGAAAACTAAACTTACAAAGAAAAAGTCAACTTTTTGGTTACTGTAAAGTTATTTTCGTCTGTCGATTCTTGAATGAGTGAACCAATGCCATTGCTTTAATGGGATAAATCTTTGCGGGGATTAAATTTTGCAGATGAGCCTCATCCCTAATTTGCACAGGGGTGAGCTATTTTCAAATTTTTTGCAGGAATTTAATTTTGCAGATGACCCCTTTCTGATTTTTCATAGGGGCTTATTTTCGCGGACCATCCCCAATATCTGGGACATCCGCAAATTTAATCCCTGCAAAGATTTTTACACTATTAAAGTAACCTTAAAACAGAGATGAGAATACTTACCTGGCTGCATCTCTTTCTTCAAGCAACATATAAATGCAATTTGTTTGTTCTTTTAGCAATTAAAATACAACAAAATCAATGTGAAAATTCATACAAACAAATAGAAAATGTTCTCAACAGTACCAAGATCCAATGATGAAAACCCTTCCACTGATTTCAACAAAGATTTAAATACTGATGCCAATAATGCACTCTTCGAATTGGAAAAAGGTACATTTATTTTCTTCTTCTTGTGCGTGTACTTTTAACTCAGATAATTGCTGCATTTTCGATCTATTCATGCTATCCATTATAATTATAATCTTTTCTACAGAAACATACTGATGCTTGCTACTAATTTTATTGTTCAAAATTTAAAACTAATCATGAATTTTGGGTCTTGAACTTGAATGAGCATTATCCTAGCTTCTTTTTTTGGAACTAAAGAATAACTTGCATATATAAAAAGAGAGCTTTGTAACCAATAGAAGCATTTAGATTTTTTTTCATTCATTTTACCATAATTCAATAATATTTTCTAACGATTAGGATTACGAAGTCTAAAGCTAGGAGAACAATGCGAAGCCATCGTGCAGTTGTCAACTATACTGGAAAAGTATCCTTTCCCTCTGCTCGTCAACTCTGCTTTTTTGAAACTGGCTGAGGTATTTCGTATGGGGTAAGGTTTTTTTGTAGTTCAAACATTTTTCATGGTTTTATATGAAATTTACGTGTTTCTTACCGCACAAACCTAATGTTGAAAGAGAAAAGTTTGACGGTTTGCACCCTTTGTAATAAGGTTTACTTTGATTCAATGTTTTCTAGATCTTTCTACATTGTCTACTTATGAAAGTAGACCTCAAAACGTTTGCAAAAATAGAAAAATGGAAATTATTTGTCGTTTGTATGTTACGTTGTCGCGGATTGGTATCAACATTTTTGAAATTATATGTTATGCAAAGCAACAGTGTTATATCAATGAAATAACAAGGTTGTTTTGCATAACAATTATTGTATATTTTTTTAACAGATCGAACTTTTTGAAGCTGTGTGTGTTGAAGGCCATTCAGAGCTCAAAGAAACATTTGGACAAAATTTTCAATGTGGATGAGTTTTGTCGTCGCTTTTTTGCGGTTATTCACAGTAATGATCCAATTGCCCGCTCTATTACTTTAAGGTTTGTCTTTGTTGAAAGTTTTAGAAAACTTTCCTCCCAAAAATTCAGTTCTTTTCAGTCTTTTTTAAGAGTGTAACATTTTATCAAATAGTGCTATTGGGCTTCCCCAGAAAAAATCCGAACCCCAGTGTTTTATGTTATTTTTAAGAATTACACCCCCTTGATCTCGTACCAAAATCCTTGAAGATTCTTGATTTGCATGTTGAGGATATGATTTTTAGCACCCATGTCCTCTGGATATTCTATTTTCACTTAGATTTTCTGATTTGTATAAACCCCCTGGATATTTGACCATAATTACCTCCTTGACTTGTCCACCTTTCTCAAAAGTGTGGATACTATTTCTGGAAAAGCCCATTTCTCATTCCATCTGTTTACCTTTTCAGTTATAAATCTTTTTTTTCAGAAAAGTTCCCCTTTGAAGACTTTCTTCATTGCTGTCTTAGGTGTCTTCAGGTCATTTCAGTTGAAACCCATACAATATTTGATTTTTCCGGCAGTAGTTGGTTATTATTCTTCATTTATAGGTCTGATTTTACATGTGTGTTATATTTTACAGAGTTTTTGGAAATATCTCGTGTATTGCTCGTGAACGAAAGAATATCCATCATTGGTAAATATCCAATTTTAATTTTTGTATTTTTAATTTTTTTTTCATCTTTACGTTAGTCATAGCCTAGCAGGCACATAACGTTGTTTTACCGTTTAACGTCAGAACGTTATTTGGACGTTGAAACAATGTTGAAATAACGTTGTGGGTCTGCTGGGAGGGTCTTACCAAACTTGTTTTGCTTCATTATACTTAACAAAAATAATATTTTTATTTGAATATGTTTTATCTACAGTATCCGAACTAGCCTGGATTCTCACGATGTTGAAGAAGTAGAGGCTGCTATATTTGCCACAAAATGTTTTGCTGAACAGTCAAGGTAAATATGGTTCTTATCTTATGAACTAGCAGCCACACCTAGTTACGCAACTGCAATTTTGATAATTTTTACCCCAGAAATCGCTTGTAACAAAACAATAAAGTATTTTGATATTCTAAAGAAATACAAACAAACCAAATAGTGAAAGATGGTTGAACAAAAAAAACGAGAAGAATTTCTAGCCTCTTTATAGCTAACAAAGCTTGCTGCGGTGGCTAAGAGAGAAATTTTAAGGGTCGAGAGTGTCTCTTAAAATTATTTTTCAATTATTTTGTTACTAATTATTTCACACAGAGCTGTTTTAGGAGAGTAATTTATTAGTTTCCGTGAAAATTAATAAGATAATCTGAATGATATTATGTTTTTGATATTACCTCCTTCTTACAGCCTTACCTACCTTGTTATATATTTTTGATTACTATGATCTTTTTTTTCAGTTTTGTAAATCTTGTTTACTATGACTTTTCCAATTTCTTTTAACAGAAATTTTGCACACAGTATCTGGCAGCCAGTGACAGAAATGATCAAAGGTAAAAATTATTTAAAAGTGTCCTATTAGTATTTTTCTCCTTCATGAATATGTCAAATCTTCTTATTTTTAATAAGCTGGTAATAGTGTTTTGAGTGCAAATATAACATGTATTATTTTTCTCCTATTTTGGGTGTCTTTGGGTAGGCTTTTATCCAGAAATTATTTCCTAATTTTTCTTTCAGGCTTAGCAACACCCATCGATATCAAGTTGAAATTGATTCCTGTACTGAAGTTCATGTACCATGACACTAATGTTGCTAAGGAGGTCTGTTGTTGAAAGCTTTTGTCGAAACCTTTTTTTTGTTAAAAGCTTTTATTGAAACTTTCTTTCTTGTGTATTAGATCAGTGTCTGCCCCTTAACCTCTTCCATGCAGACTACGTATATATAGGGTTTGAAAAGGCTGTTTAACCGACACACTGTCTTTTGGTCATAGCTTCTGACCACTTGACATTTAAGGAAAAATCTGTTTTTTTGTTGCTGAGAAATAGACCTTTCCAATTGATACTGAATCGTTTGTCCTGATCGAGAAATGACCTTTTTTTTAATTTTCGGAAACAATTTATTTTTTTTTCTCGCCTTTTTCAAAAAAGGTTGTGCCTGGTAAAAGTTAAAACAATGGGAGGTCTGTAAGGAAAATTTATTCAATTTTTAAAAGATGAATCACTGAATCACATTTCCCATTTAGTTAATTATCAAAAGCAATTTAAGAACTATTTTATTTAACCTAGTTTTAGGAGGTATCAATTAGGAGAAGAGGACTTCCAATTTAAGAACTAAAAGAACAGGCAGAAGCAGGCTGAACTTGAGTTACATGATTAGGTTTGATATATGTAACTACTATATAATAGCAGAAAAAACTACAGTTTTTTTTTGAATAAAAGTTCCATGACTTTAATGTTTCGTCAACCAACAGCGCATAAAGTAAATACAATATAATGTCTTCAAGTCAAACGAATTGACTACTATAAATAATAATGGCATTTAGAACTGTCCAATTTACTGGCAACAGATAAATGCTTGTTTGAAGGGCTTTTGATGTTTGATAGTTACTTTTTTACCATTTTTTTTAGATATTTTCAATATGTGATGAATTATTGGCGAGTTATCCTTCCCATCATTTTGTGGTATCGGTGTTGAACGCAACAACACAACTTGCCATACCAACTCTACTTCACATTCCACGACAAGTAATTTGTAATTTTTTTGCCCATAAAAAGGAAAATTCTGCATGCAATCGCTGTATTTTTGAAGGAAATTATAATCATCGAATCAAGAAGAAGTTAATGAAAGATCCAACATGTAGCCCTAGTTATGAGTATTTGTAAAAAATTTATATCATCAAAATGCTGAATTTTTGCCACCTCTTTCCCATAGATTGACTTGTTGTTACGATACACAAAGGAAGAGCCACGCAAATCTATCAACCATGTAGCTGTCAATAATTTGTTTTTATTGGCAAAGAAAACACCGCATTTGTGGTCTGAACAACAACTACAGGTATTCTACAAGTCTTATCTTATGTACAGTGTTTACCCTCAATCTCAAAAATCTGTAATCTGAAAAGGCGGCTTTGATATCTTTTTATCAGTCTTCAAGTTGAACCCAACTTACATTCTAATCACTATCATTGTATGAATTGTATAAAGTTGATCCAATTTCATTTAATCCTTTTGTTTCTTTTCAGAGCTTGTTGGAAATGGGACGAGATTGCTTACATTTGAACATCAAAATCAAGACAATGAACGTCTTATCGGTATTAGCAAGTGCTTGCAATTGCCATCAAACCTTTACTGCTAACGGTAAGATCAATATCCTTAAAGATTCAGGCAGATTACTTCCATGCAATGGGCTTTTCCAGAAATAGTTTGTACCCCTCATGTCAAGGTAGTCAGACACATCCAGGGGGTAATTTGGTGTAATTTTTGAAAAACGACTTCCTCAATTGGGGTACGGATTCTGGAAAAGTCCAATCATGTTGTTTAAGCCTTGGTTATTGTTTTAAGGGTTGATTACCTTTTATTACTATGAGAGTCCATCAAAGTATCACTTTCTTTTTAACAAGAGGAAAGCAAGGCATTGTTGAGGTGATTTTGCATTATATTATTAATTCCATTTTTTTAGTGTTGGTTGGTTTAGAACTCTTGATCAATGACATGTCGTTAGAAGTTTCTTCACTTGCATTGAAAGTCAAAATACAAGTTCTGGTTTCGTCTACTGGTAAATTTCAATCTTTTTAATAAGTGGGTTTTTCACTTGTCAATAGCATTTCTATCACAACTAATTCTAGTGTACATATCGATTTACTGCCATGAAGATGTCTCTCTCTCAATGACTTGGATGATACAATATCACTAGTGAGAACATTTCAAGGAATCAATATACAAATTTATATGTATGATAATTCATATAAAATGATGATATTTTGAGTATCAGTCATTTTAAGGAAAGGGAAAGCTTTGATATAAAAAGATCGAACTAAAAATACTTTCCATGCTTGAAGTCAACAATTAATATTTATTTAAGTTGAGCCCAGTGTGGTCAGCACTTATATAACTATTTCTTATAGAGATCAATGATGTCAATTCTTTGTCCAAAATATGTCACTTTTTGCAAAAACATTTTTGCTTGTGAGGTCTTATCTTTAGAAGTGTGCCTTTGTGTTTTCAATATTTTGAAAAGGAAACTGATTAATTCCTTGACTGAATGTACCAAAATTTAGGAAAAAAATACTCTGTTATCAGTTCTAAGAGTGGGAGCGTTGGTTCTAAATAGCGAGGTTACGCAAGGAGCTATTTATGACCTTAGACACGTATGATCCAGTCTGTACATAATTTGTCTAAGCAAAACTTGTAAGCAAAAATCTATGTACAGGCTGGATCATACGCGTTTAAGGTCATAAATAGCTCCTTGCGTAACCTCGCTTATAATGAAAGTTTACGACTCACCTTTTCCGTCGTTTGTGTGTTTTATTTTTCAACTTTTGACGTTGAGATTCTGGACTGCGTGAACGGCGTCGCGCAAGTTTGTTGTCACGGTTAGCGATACTTGATGGTTTGCTCCGTTGCTCTTCTTCGTCCTCTTCGCTGCAGCTTGAATCGTGTCTTGCCTTTTAGAATGAAAAATACAAATTACCTTAAGGGTATTGTACAAATCTTTGCGGGAACTAATTTTTGCGGTTTTTGCGGGAACTATTGTTTTATAACAATAAAAAGCCCACAAAGATAATCAAAATTAAATTCCCGCAAAAATTTGTACTCTCAAGGTATGAAAGTGATTTGATTTCTGATTTCATTTGCAACCAGTCAAAAGAAGCTTAAATATTCTAAAAGTATATCATTTGATGATCGTCTTTTGACGTTAAACAGGCTGTTATAAGCTTTTGATTTTTAAAGTAACCGTCGATCGTATATTATTAATCAAATCTGATTAGGTCGAGCACAATTAATCTCGTCCTACAAACTAGGACAAATTCCTATTTTTTTCCTTGTTTTTCTTGATTAATCATTAATTCTACTCCAAAATGAAATTGGCATGTTGAGAATGGAGGACTTTTTTCAACACACATCCTGTTGATTCATTGGTTATACAAAAAGTGAAATAAAAAGTGAGGCAATAAAGGAAATTTCTTCCGAAGCCTTACTTTTTGGTGTTCCCTCCTATTTTCATTTCTTCTCCTTGAATCTTCACGATCGCTGATATCCCTCCTTCGCCTTTCTCTTTCATTTCGATCCTGGCGACGTTCTTGATGTTTTCTTTTCATATCAGGGCTTTCCCTAAGCCTTGTGCCTCTATCCGGACTAGCTTTTCGCCTCTGTCCTCTTCCACCAGGACTAGCTCTGCGTCGTACATCTCTTCTCTCGGGTGGTCGTTCGGTCGAGCGATCTCTGCGACGTTCTTCGCGTCTCGGTGATCTTGAGCGATCACGTCGCGAAGACATGGGGCGATGATCGTCGTATTCTTTATGTCGTTCGTGTGGATCAGTGTTTCTACCACGAAAAATCGAATAAAATTCTATGAAGTTTCACGATGAGACTCAATAGCCAGATTTTTAACTCAAAAAAACACTCCTGTCTCACTGACCTGGTGGGACTTTTAAAGTCAGTGGGATGAATTTGAGGGAAAATATCCCAGTGGGGATAGAAAATCCCTCTTACCTTAAGTGTACTTATTTTGACGGGTATTTAATTTGGCGGATGGCCATTTTATTTAATTTTGGTGTGTACTTATTTTTGGCGGATTAGTACCCGCCAAAATAAGTACACTTAAGGTATTTCATAACTGGGGATGATATTGATTTCCATTGTTTTCAACCCAAAATATTGAATGGGGGACAGCATGTTTAATATCAAAATTTTACAGTGGGGATAGTATTGTTCAATTTTTTTCCAATGGGGACGAATTTTAGGCTTATTTTTTCAGAGGGGCGGGGGTCCCACCGGGTCTGTGACACAGGGGTGTCAAAAGTGTGATTTAAATTGTTTAGTGTTGACTACGAACATCTTTTTTTGTTAAAAAAAATATTAGCATGATGACACAGATAGTGTATGTCTAGTGTGGAGTAAATTCCAGGGCGATTTCCTTTCGTTAGATAAGAGACCACCATTTTTTTTAAGTCTTTAAATGTAAGAATCTGAGGACGAAGAATAGTTACAAGAATTTTTTGCGATCAATTTGAAAAACAGAGCTAGGCATAATTGATGTTCCTAAACTTTTAAAAAGAAAAAACTTTAAACCTTTTTGAGCCTTCAGGTGGAAAGAGACATCTTATTATATCCCTACCTCTTTTGATGTATTCTTCGCTCTACTTCATCTTCGGATTGTGAAGAATAAGTTTTCGATTTCTTCTTCTTTTTATCCTTCTTTTTCTTCTTTTCTTTCTTCGGAATTTGTTGCTGCAAAAGTTCCTACAAAATTCAATGATCAATGTTTGCTTTCAGTCGGGTCTCAAAAACTGCTTAAAATATTGCTTCATATTGATATATTGGTAGAGTTATAATGAATTTTGTTGAAAATCGTTTTACTAGTGTAACAATGACTCTTACACTACAATGACAAATGTTTCTTACGTTGCACAAATGCAACTAAATATTTCCCGCAAGTTTGGACTATGAGTATCTACAGCTTCTTTTTTTTTTTACTGTTTAGAAAAAAATTAATTCAAAACATTTTAGGCCTACGTTATTGTAAATCTAAAAGAGACTAGTTTATTGCAGTTTATATAGAGTTTGCAGGAAAAATGATTCAATTCCGTTCAACTTGTAAAAAAACTAAACATACTTTGTTACAAAAACCTGCAAAAAGGTAAAGGTTTATAAAGATTGCAATTATCTGATCAATCACTGTCTCATTCAAATACTTAAGCCATTTTCTCTTGCAGTTTTAAATCAATCTCAATTAAAGAAATATCTCTATTAGGAAGGAGAAATATTTAAAATGGATACCTTCATTTTCTGCATTTTGAGAGGGTTCATGGCTAGCTCCTTGCGGGATTCATCTTCGCGCTTTTTGATCAAGAAGAGAGGATCCTCTTTAACTTTCATCAAAACATCTGAGGCTTTGGGTTGATACAACTTCTCTTCGACTTTAACTGCTGGTATGTTCTGGGGAAGAGATAAAATTAAGAGAAAGATACATAAATGACGAGTTTACCTTATGATAAAACAATGTCGGACTAAATAATTCGTCGGACATAATTTTCGTAACTTTTGTCCAAAAAAACGCAAATTTTAGCCTAAAAAGCTTTTTCTTTGGACTTTTTTTTGCCGGACTAAATTTTCGTCACCTCCAAAAAATTTCGTCACTTTTGTCCGATAAGGTACCTCTTTTGTATTTAGTATAATAATTTGCGTCGAATGGTATTATTAGCGAGGTTAAACAAGAGGATATTTAGGACCTTATACGCGTATACGTCGACCTGTACATAACTCGTCTAAACAAAACTTGTAAACTATGTATAGCACGACTTGTACGCGCCTAAGGTCCTAAATATTCTCTTGCGTATAAACCTCGCTATTACCACCTTTTGCGGAACCACCCAATTAACAATTTCACCCGCTCTCAGGGGCGATTTTAGGGTAACCGACCACGCTTCACTTTAAGCCAATATATGTTTTGGTCCTATGGTCCATTTAGTCATAAATCAAAAGTCAAACCTTCTGGGTGCAGTGATTTACACACAAAGTTGCCCTAGTGTCTTAACTATATAAAGAAATATTTAAAAAACTCCAAGATACAGTATCTTCTAGGGAATAAACCTGCCAAAGACTCTTATGAAAATTATGTCAAAGAGCGATAAAATATTCTGTAATTACATCTGAAGTATCTTGTTCTGGCTCCACATGCTTAGCCTCGATTCGTTTACCAAGTAAATATTCATCTGCATCATCTCTTTTATAACCACTATACATCCAGTCTAGTTTCTCCGTCTTCTTCCTACAAAACAAAAAACATTTCATTTGACAGGTCATTTTCTCCGATTGAATTTAGGACAAAAAATAACGGATTTTGGAAATAGTCTTTGTTTTTCATCATTTTAACCATTTTCTAAGACATTTGGAAACTTAAAGACTATATATACTATACTTCTTATACAATGGATAAGCTGAGAAAGGAAATTGTCAAAATGTTTAAAGAAATCGAGCTGCAGATTGAAATTGAGACCGGTTTATATTCTGTCGATTTCCTGGACGTAACCCTGAACTTACGATTAAACAGCTAACAACCCTTCAAAAAACCCAACGATTCCTTGTTGTACGTACACACACCATCCACCGCAAGTCTTAAAGCAACTACCAACGTCTATAGCCGAACGTCTGTCAAAGAATTCTTCGAGCGACAGAATCTTTTTACAATCAAAGATAGAGTACGAGGAAGCATTAACCAAAAGTGGATACCCAAACGTCGACCTGCAATATTCGAAACCCACCCTTAATGGAAGAAAAAGGAATCGGGGACGTAACGTGATCTGGTTCAACCCCCCATTCTCAAAGAACGTATCTACAAATATCGCAAAAAAGTTCTTGTTGCTGATTACGAAGCATTTCAAGAGCGATCATCTGAAAAAGCTATTTAACAAGAACAACGTGAAAGTGAGTTATAGCTGCACAGATAACATGCGCACTTTAATCAACCGCCATAACGCGAAGATCACCAAACCTAGGAGTCAACCAACATTGAAATGTAATTGCAGGAAAAATGACGAATGTCCACTCAACGGGGAATGTCGGAAATCGTCGGTTATCTACAAATGCGACGTCTCAGCACCAAACCTACCGAGCAAAGTTTACATCGGTTTAACGGAAAGAGAATTCAAAACACGATGGAACAGCCACAAATTATCTTTTAACAACAGAAAGTACAAAAACAGTACGTCACTGTCAACCCACGTTTGGGAATTGAAAGAGACACACAATGTCGTTCCAATTTTAAAATGGTCGATCATTAAACACGCTAGGAGCTATTCCACCAATGCACGATCCTGTGCCCTTTGTTTACAGGAAAAATTCGAGATTTTAAACTACCCCATTAAAGAAGATCTACTTAATAAACGTAGTGAATTGATATCAAAATGCCGTCACACTAATAAATTTTTATTAGCTAATTATAAATCCAAAGATTAGGTTGTTAAACGCACATTCTATAATTATTGTAATTTTTATAGTGCTCCCTTGTGGGTTGCGCATCTCTGTATTTATGTTTTTGTTAAAAAAAATTTCATATGAATATAGCTGACGAGTGTTCACACACGAAACTCAGAGTACTGTAAAAAGTTTGAGTTTTTCTCTTTACTCTCGATATATATTTGGCTCTAGTTTTACTATTGAGCACTTTATATGGAATCAAACACATATTCTTGATATAAACCAAAGTTTCTAACATTATTTACGGTATTAGATAACAGGAATTTAAAATGAACTATAATTTATTTTTGGTAGATCCTAAATGTGATTAATAAAATTTGTTTAAAGGTTTGGATGTGATGAGTTTTGCCAGCAGTTTGATGCCAAAACCAGACGGTGATGTTGGACGTAAAGCTTTCCAAATGAGAAATATGATCAAAGAGATACAAGAATCGCTGACGGTGATTGAGAAATGTCCACAACCAGTCATCGCAGCTGTTCATTCGGCCTGTGTGGGTGGTGGTGTGGATATGATTTGTGCTTGTGATATTCGTATGTCCACTGATGATGCATGGTTTCAAATCAAGGTTTTTTATTTTAAAGTTTTACGAAATTTTTTAACTATGAATTAATTCTTATCATTTATTGTGATTAAACTGTGTTTTAGGAAGTGGATCTTGCGCTTGCAGCGGACATTGGTACCTTACAACGCATGCCTAAACTAATGGGAAGTCACAGGTAATAGTTCTTTTTATCTTTGATCTTGCTTTTAAGTAGGATAACTTTCATTGAAGAAATCTTTATCGATGTTTATTTATCCCTTTTTGGACCTACCTGGAGGTCCTATAAATTAACCTCTGTCCGTTCGTTTGTTCGTTCGTTAGTTATGAGCTTTTCTCGAGATTAGTTCATTCAATTCTTCTGATTTTTTGCACAAAGGTGCAAAATGGTAATGGCCAAAATGTAACGGAGCCTGATTTTTGAGAAAACATTTTTCGCGGCCGATTTTAGCCAAAAATGGCCTGAAAAAGAGGTTTTTGGGGATTTTTTGCACAAAGATGGTCATCTGGATACCTATGATATGATTTTTTTAAAGATACGCGCATTCATCAGACAGACAAAGGTTCTCTTTCCCTGGTATAATGGCTGTAATTCGCCTATAATTGAGCTGTGCTCATTC
>JAUJPO010054360.1:1513-14540 GCA_032270745.1 Tiaropsis multicirrata
ATTCTTTTTGTCATCCTGGTTTCTACGTTAGTACTGCCTGTTTGTAGTGATATTCTTTTTGTCATCCTGGTTTCTACTTATTCTTTTTGCAACAGACTTTGGTATGCAATTTTGATCAAACTTTCAAAATACTTTAATTATTTTTTTCTAGGTGGGCCATCCTTTTTTCACACCCTGCAGACTTCACACCTGTCTGCACCACCGAACTTTCACAAGCACAACGACTAGCTCCCGAATTCGAAAAACGTGGCGTCAAGATGGCTGCCGTCTCCTGCGACGATGCAGAGTCGCACAAGCGATGGATCAATGATATCAAATTCTATACCGAAGGCAAATTTAGCTACCCTATCATTGCTGACCCTAAACGTGAATTGGCTGTCAAACTTGGTATGATCGACCCAGATGAGAAAGACGCTGCTGGTATGCCACTCACTGCCCGTGCTGTAAGTTTGCCATATAATTCATCTTCCAATTTGACTGAAGTCACGTTGTTCTTTAGTATAAAAGTCCCTAAAATAATAGTCGTTTGAATAAGAGACAAGTTTTTGTCTCGATGCTTCGTTCTCCAAACTGGTTTAAGAGACTTTGAGCAAACCATTTGATACATTTAACTAATATTGACTAGACTAATCAGTAGTGATGTAAACATTTCTGTTGTTTTTCAATGTGGACGAAATGGTCCTATTTTCTAGTGGGTAGGTGTGATAATGATTATTTTAGGTACCTTAAAGTTAGAAATCAACTTTTTGCGAAGTAGGGTATAAATATTTGCGGCTTTTTTCATAAAAATATCATATCACTGAAAGCTAATTCTAAACCACATTTTCAAAAGCCCTTGTCAGCCACTAAATTTTCGACCCTCTTTCTTCGACATTTATGGTAATTTATGGTAAAAGGATTTGGTGTTGTGAATGTAGACAGCCTCACCCAAGCAGACACACACCGTTTTAATCCAACGTCAAAATAATTTCTGACGTTGAAAGAACATTGTTGGGACGTTTAAACAACGTGTACCATGCCGGCTGGGAAAGTATATAAAGAATTCATCCTGTTTGATTTAGGTTTTTATCATCGGTCCAGATATGAAACTCAAATTATCCATCTTATACCCCGCCACAACTGGACGAAACTTTGACGAAATCCTTAGGGTCGTCGACTCTTTACAACTGACTGCCACCAAAAAAGTCGCTACACCCGTCAACTGGCGCCAAGGAGACGAAGCAATGGTTGTTCCATCTTTGAAGCCCGAAGAAGCCGATGCCATGTTCCCCGGTTATCGTAAAGATGAAGTACCATCTGGCAAAGCATACATGAGATTCACCAAGAAATATTAATACACTATTGTTTTTTGTTTCGAATTTCAGACGAGGTTATCATATTTTTTATTGGTATTTTTTTTTTTTTTAATTCTCATTTTGATGTTCAGGTTGTAAATTTGTTTTTTCAAATAAATATTTAAAATTCAAATGTATCTCATTCATGTTTGATATTAATCTATTAAGGTATGTTGCAAAAAGATTGTCACTAAACAAACAGTTAATCCTTTCCGTACCGAGGCCTTTTTAGTACTTTTTGTTAAAACGAGCCAGGACAAATTTAACGATCATTTTTGCGACTCTCATGGCTCAAAACGACTAGGTTTTCAGCCAAAATGCCCTTTTTCGAAAGCTGAGACCAAGGGCTTTCCAATGGTACCAAATCAATTGCCTGAATCTTATTACTGTGACCACAATTTGTCTTTGAATTTCAAAACTCGTGAAAAACAATGTCAATTTAAAAAAAATACAGCGGTGGCTGAAGGTTAAACGTCAATATCTCCTGAACGAAAAAGAATTAGAAGTTGACCCTGATCTACTTTGAAGGCAAACTTCCCAGTAATGAGTGCTGCTTCAAATCACTTCCTTTCAAGCTAGAGCTAGAGAATCTAGGTGCAACTGAATCAAGTTAACTCTTTATCGAACATAGTCGAACATTTAGCGGATTAATATGTCACGAAGCAAATAAAAAGGAAATAAATACTGCCCTGGTTTTTACATATGAAAACTTATTTTACTGGAAAGTGTTTTGCAACGAACTCCAACGAATGCCAATAGTATATAGCTAATCCTGGAGTGTATTGCTGCTTTCTCGTATTCTTTTATTGAAATATCCATATAGTGAATAGATCAGTAGCAGCTTGAAAAGTCAAGATAAATGATGGGGTGAAAGTCAAACCAAGAGCAGCCGGCGGGGGACTTTTCTCAAATGTCTGTACTATTTTTCCAGGAGGTGAAAGTTTAGGAAAAAATCCAGGAACATTTTGCCTAGCAAACAGACAAGAAAATCTAGGAGGAAGTGAATTATATCACAAACACAAAACACAGGAACCAATTACAGCAAAATATCTGTTCGAAAAATCCAGGAGCGTTTGAAAATAAAACACATCAAATTTTCCACCCAGAACTCTGTTGTGTTAAGAAAATCCAGGAGCAACTGGTTCATAACACATGTATTTTTCCAGGAGCGCAAATTGATGCATGGAACAAATATTTTTTTCCAGGAGCCGAAAGTCAAAATAACAGACATTTTTTTCCAGCTGCTGAACAGTTATTTTTTATTTTCTAGCCGCTGGCTGCTCTTGTCAAACCTTTTGGGTGAAATAATGTTTTTCCTCTTTGTAATTTCTTGTACACTACTACTGGGGCGAGAGAGATTATTCCATGTTTTACTTTCTTCACTGCGGGAAAAAAATGGGCCTTTTGAGTAAATTTTCCACTTGGGTAACCAATGAGGCGGCGAATCGCTGTAGGTCACAGACACATACGGGTTTTTTTATTCTTCTTTTCTTAATTTGTTTATATCGTTTTCTAATTTCATTTTTCCCTTTTTCCAGAAATACTTCCATTGTGAGGAAGTCGGACACGTACAGGATGGGGGAGGGGGTCACTACGGTGAAAAATCCAGTAGAGAAAATCCAGGGGTTGTTTGCGTAAAACTAGAATATTCAGGGGATATAGCCGCTAAATCTGGAGCTAAAATCATATATTTAACAAAGGGGGTGTAAAGAATATCAATGCTGAAAACCTAGAGGTAAAGGGGGTCCAAAAGATTTTGCTAGGGGTGTAATTATTTGAAAGTGACTTCCTCAACACTGTTGGTTGTTCTCTAAAAAAACACTAAATAATTTAAAAATAACAATTATAAACATCAACAACTTTAAAACCTAAAAGGTTAAATATCAAAATCTAAAGGATTTAAAATGCCTTGCTCATACATAAAGTTTTAACACTCATGAAATAATACAACAACAAAATCAAAACGACTTCTTCCCAGCCAGACACAAGACGCTTTTTTTAACGTTGTTTCAACGTCATTTCAACCATCAACGTTAAGACATTGTGAAGACGTTGAAACATTTTTGAAAAAACGTCTTGTGTCCGATGGGTTTTACACAGTAAAAATACCAACCTCGGCGGCCGCACGAAAAAAATGACAAATATCAAAGCTTCTGTCAGAAGACTCCTTGGCCCTGCCTACATGAGGTTGATTAATGTTAACCCGTTAACCCGACAGACACCAGACGTTTTTTCAACATTGTTTCAACGTCCAAAAATATAATGCGTTATGTTGGAAAAACATTTGTTTTGACGTTCTGTCGGTCTGCTGAAGTTTAAGTTTTTCACAATGTCCGATTATTTAATATATGTCCACGAAATAGCACATGCGAATTTCTTGGTGAATAATCCGTGAGGTAAACTACGAAAGTTAATGATTGGTGAATAACGACGACGAGGATCATCTTGTATATTTCTTACGTCCAAATTCATTTAAAATGACAATATGCTATAAACGAAAGATAAATAAACACGTAAATATGTAAACAAAATACTAAGAACAAAATTCTGTACAAATAAAACAAAGTACAGTCGAAGATCCAATTAGCGGACACCCCAATAGGCGGACAGCTCTGATTAGCGGACACCCAGTCGAATTCCCGATAGTGTCCGATAATTAGAGGTTCGACTGTACTATATGAGTACTTCACCGCTAAGCATGTCAAGGTTGACCAGAGAAATATAAAACTCTGATGCTCTACTTACGAAATAAAATAGAATTGCAAGGATAAACATAGGCATTTTTTTGTCTGTTATAAGTGATAGTAGAAACGGAAAACTATGTTGCTGAGGTATAAAGTCATAAACAAAACGGTTAGAGAAAAATAGCGACGGGAAAATCTACCGTAAAATCACCCGCGTGGAAAAATTTCGCCCGCCTGAAAATTGCGCGGCTTAAGATTGTTTTAATTAGAGGTTTCCACTTGGACTATAAGAAAGTCTAGGATTTAACATCGTTCCCATGGTTCTTTGCGCTTTTAGACGCGTTTTTGATGCATGTTGCGCCATATACAAATATCAAATAGTGCACTGTGAACGAGAACATATAATTCATCTGCCAAATTGAGACCATGTCGTTCTTTAGTACAAAAGTCTCTGAAAATTGCTTGACTAAAGAGACTAATTTTTGTCTCGATGCTTCGTTCTCCAAACTCGTTTATAAGACTTTACTACAGAAAACTTCAATGTGCTCAATTTGGAAGCTCCATATCCTCTAAGATTAAACTTACATCAAGATCTCTGAAATAATCATTGTAATCCTACAAAATAAAAGAGATTTATAAAAAAAATATTGTCCGGACTTCTGATCTTATCTAGACTGTTTTTAAAAACAGTCCGTTTTTTTTTAAGGAAAGTGTACCCGTGTCAAAAGCGGACACATCTCTTTATAATCACTATTCCTATGGAAACAAACGGACGGAATTTCAAGGCACTAAGTTTTGTATGTCCGATAAGATATTAGATCACTCAGTAGAAAGAATCACTTACGAATCCACCATAACCAATCAACCAAATAGTGTCCGGAATTTCAAACCCCAAATCTAAGATTACAAAGTTAGCACAAATATACATGATATTACAATGCGGATATTAGTCCATTCCATATTACTTGCAAAAGTGTATAAATAAACATTGAACAAATTCTCCAGTTAATCTCTACCCCCTTTTTACGTGTGTCAGACACGCAACGTTACTTCGACGTCTAAATAACTTTCTGACGTTGAAACACCGTTGCTTGGACTTTAAAACAATGTTCCGTTCACGCTTTTTGAAGGTAAATTTTTGTTTCATAATGAACATCAGTTCTTTTACTATTTACGGTAAATGACCATATCAGCATATTATTCATCTGCCAAATTGACACCATGTCGTTCTTTAGTACAAAAGTCTCTTAAAAATTGCTTGAATAAAAGAGACTAATTTTTGTCTCGATGCTTCGTTCTCCAAAGTTTTAAGAGACTTTACTACGGGAAACTTTAATAGGCTCACTTGAGTACACCTTCTTTTTATAAGAACACCAAAACTTTGGTTGGGGCTCAGATGTTCTTAACTTTGATCCACATTTTCTCAAATTATCCACTAAACCCGAGGCTTGATGTTACCTATTCAATTAATATATTTATTAAATAACAAAATGGCGAAATCTTACTTAACTGATGTTATCTATGTTCTAATAAAAAAAAAAGTAGTATTGCCATATCAAAATAACTTACAGTCTGGTCTATATCCTGTTGATTTCTTGTTTCGCTTTAGCAATAACCTGAAAACGAAGCAATCAAAACATTTTTAACTGGCTAAAATCGGTCCTCTATTGGAACGACGTGTGTTCACCATCTGGCAGGATTCAGCAGCCACGTAAACTTTTTGACGTCCAAACAACGTTGTTTCAACATCAGAACATTATTTGGACGTTAAAATAATGATGGAATACGCTGTGTTTTAAATTGAAACTGCGAAGTCGAAGACCTAATGGAAGAACAAAGAAAACAATCAAAGGATGCAAACATCATAACCCATTGGATGAAAGAGAGTGCAAATGATGACAAGAAAGATTTCGTTAACGAGCTTCTGAAATAAGATGTTAATATCATGACACAACCTACCTAAGGCTCTCGCGCCGCATTGGAAAATCACAAGACGCACGACCAATCAAAGTCATATTCAATTAAAGACGGACATAAATAAAAATAGAAATTTGTAAAGAGGATTGACCGAATTAAAAAAGCATCAAAAGTACTTCAGGATTAGCATGACGGACGATACGACAAAAATTGGAAAGAGACCTAATAAAAGAAAGGAAGAAAAAAGCAGACGAGAGAAATCAAACTGAATCAAGTAACGATTTTGTGTGGAGATGCGAGGAAGTCCACGAGATTGACTTTATTAAAAAGGATTTGTAAACCAAACTTATTGTAAACCAAAATCGGTTTTTATGCGCCTATACCTGTATAAGAATGATTGAATAAAGCAGAAATGACGGTTTCAGGTTTTTTTAGGGAATAAATGTCATGCAAACTTTCAAATTTAACAGTTTTTAAAACCCTAAAATTTCTAAAACAAACATAAAATATTGGAGTGTCGACCCTTTACCCCATAAAAGATTAAAAGTTATTGATAAGATTATTAGATTATTGTCTAATTTGATACTGTAAAGTGGGGCGCAAACCGGCCAACATTTTCAACCGATTTGTTGGCCAACATGTTGCGTTTGTACGGTTTGCGGTGACGTAAATTTTTCTGAAAAAAGTTGCTGACATTTCGAAATGTTCATTCAATATTCAACGTTGGTTGCCTACCGCAAACCGAGGAACATGCAAACAACATGCGAATTTGGTGAAAATTGGGTGCTATGGTAACAGAATCCCAAGGGAGCTTATCAAAACTTGATTCCATTGATAGATGTGTCATTTTGAGTCTTGTGAGACATCACCTTGGTAATTGTATGAAAACGAGGTAGTCGTTGTTCGTGACGGAATTTATGAAAAGGTCTATTGTTGGTCAGTTGATGTAGGTCGAAATGTTGGCAAACATGTTGGCCGGTTCGCGCACTGAAGACTTCTGAAAATAAATTCCGAAAAAGATTAGCAAATTTGTAGGCTCTCCTCCGGAGGGAAAAATATTAAAAAATACATACGTTGCCACTTTCAAAGACTTTGGTTTATCTTCTGCAACTTTTTCGATCAACTTTTCCATCGTTCGTCCTGAATCTACTACATCCTAGAAAAGAATTGATAAAACTGGTGCTGCAAACAAAAAGCTCCAAGTATTAGATTCATTTTACCCAGCAGACACACAATCGTTTTTTCACTTTTGTTTCAACGTCCAAAATAACCTTCTGACATTATTTGGACGTTTATTACAACGTTCCGTGCCTAAGAAAGTTAGTAGAGATAAGGAAATATTTTAAACGTGGAGATAGTAAAGAGTGTGGGTATCAAAATCTAAATGCTTCTAGTCTGAAAAATTGATGCGATAACACAATTTAATCTTTAACAATTTAATATAGGAATATTAAAAAGTCTTATATAGTTTATCAATGAGAAAAATACTTGTCTTTTAAACATCATATATGTTCTCAGTTGATATTTGACTGGGGAAGGTTTTTTAGTCTTTTTCTTCCAGATAGAAAAGGGATCTGGTCTCGTTGGGTCGGTGATCTGCGATAAGGAATTGCAATTACCCAGCAGATATCAGACACGGAAAGTTGTTTTAACGTCAAAACGACGTTGTTCTAACGCCCGGGGGTACTAGGGTTGAGGGATGACGGGTATGTGCGGCCCAGACCCCTCAAACCCAACCCTTAAAGAGGACTAGTTTTTGCCAAAAACGCCTTGTGTCTGCTAGGTAAATACAAATACCTTATCGGACAAAAAATGTCAGACAAAAGTGACGAAATTTTTTGGAGGTGACGAAGTTTTGTCCGACGAAAAAAAAGTCCAAAAAAGGCTAGATTTTGCGTTTTTTTGGACAAAAGTGACGAAAATATTTGTGAATGACGAGGATTTTGTCCGACGAATAACTTAGTCCGACGAAAAATTAGTCCGACATTGTTTTGTCCGATATAATCATGAAGAGAAAAGACCTAAATTACAAAAACCTCGACAATCAAAACATTCTTTCCTTCCAAGTTTAATGGTGATCCGTGGGAAGAAATCATAATGCTTCCTTGCTGGTCGTTCTATGAAAGAAAAGGGGAATCAAAGATCGTCGTACCAAAAGGCTTTTTAATGTGCCCAAAGGACGCCATTTGGCGTCCTGAAAAAGTAGCTTTACCGCACCATAGTCTTTTGGCTATAGCTCAAAACCACTTCATTTTAAGGCATATAAGAATGTTTTTAGAAAGAGTATAAAATAGCTTTCTAATGGTACCAAAATCTTTGTCTATCTCCCACGCTACAAGCTTTAACGGCCATTTGAAGTTTGAATTTTATGTAAAAAAGTTGTGAAAGGTTTTCACTTTTTTTAAAGTACTGCAATGTCAACGGGTTAATGAGTGGTGAAAGTCTTTTGGTTCGATTTTCATTTGCCAGACTTAAGTGTGAAAAGAGCCTAACGTGATGTACCTGAACAGTCAAATTTTATGTCAATTAATTTTTCATATATGCAATAGTAAAAATGTACTTACAACATAGCTCTTTGCTTTAATAAATTCAATGTTGATTTGAAGTGATTTCTCTAAGAAACGATAAAGTTATTGGTTTGATTTTATTTGGAAATTCTTTTTTATATGAAATGGTCAAAATGAAGGGTCTGTAAAAAAGATCATCACTACAAACAATTAATTAGTGCGTAGAAACCAGGATGTTATTATAACATTGTTTTGACGTTGGAGCGACGTTTTTTGGACGTTAAAACAACGTCCTATGCATATTGAGGATGGCTGAAAATCCAGAAAAAACAAGTGCTGGAAATGAGCAATCCAGCCGCACTCTATAAGGCACAATTTTTATTTTTATTACCTGCACTTCGGTTGAGTTCACCAATGCTGGTCATGAGATCTTGACAAAATCGAAATCCACCTTTCAAAACACAAAGCAAAGTAAGAGATTCGTCTCCGTAATCTTCCAATATCATTTGTGCAAGTCGTTGAATCCTAGTATGGTGGATAATTTAAAATATATACAGTTTGGAACGTCATATTGGTATGGTCAATTCTTAACATAAACCCCCTGGATATCCTAGGATACGTTTTGAAAATTTTAAACCCCCACCCCCTGTATATCCTTGGTCTTCAGATTCGTACCCCCTAGATATCCTAAGATATTGAAAATTTCGGACCCCTGGATATCCTATATTCTCAACAGGGGGGGGTACCTTAATTTTAACCACTTTCGTCTGACTAAACAGTTAATAGTCTAAAACCAAATGTTTTTAGTCTGACAAAAAATTAGTCTGACAAAATATTAGTCTGAAAAAGTATTAGTCTGGCAAAAAATTAGTCTGACAAAATATTAGTCTGACAAAATATTAGTCTGACAAAATATTAGTCTGACAAAATATTTAAACTGTTCGACCTGCGGTTACTTACCTATTCATAATGAAGCCGTGTGGTAATAAAACACTTTCAATGGAATCTTTGTAATGTTTTGGAAGAATGAAGAGGTCTCGATCATATGTTGTGAATTCATCGCTGATCTAGTGGAGAAAAGAGAAGAATTTTATTATATGATTGCATTAACTCGCAGGTATCGGGCTTTTCCAGAAAAATCAATACCCCTGTTGATATAGGATATTCAGGGGGCGGGTGTTAAAGAAAAATCGCAATTAAAAGGTACCTTGATATAGTCGGAGTCTTGCTTTTTGACATGTCCATTTTGTAATGCCATTGTATTGTCAGGTGTGGTGGTATGTTTATATAGATTTGTTGACAGAAATCTTAAAAATTGAAGGTACCGTATTTTCTCTATTCAGCGCCGCTCTCTGGTAAGAACCGCCCTCTAAAGAGCGCCACACCTAAAATTTAAAATTTGAAAAGAGCGCCTCCATCTAATAAGCGCCGCACTCTAAAGACCGCCGCACTTCTGAAAGCGGCACTTTTTAGAAAGAACAGACCAGTATGTGTTTTATTTGGATTCTATAGTTTTTTTGGTACTAAATTCTTACACATCTAATTCTAATTTTATTTCAAGAACTTAAGTGTGGTATGTTTTGTGGATTGAAACCTACACAACCTTGCGAAAAATGCTCGTTTCTTTGATTTCACAGGCCTTTTTATATATTTGGAAATTAAAAATTTGAAAAGAGCACTGCCCTCTGATAAGCGCCGCCCTCTAAAGAGAGCCGCACCCTAAAAACCCGAAAATTTAAAGAGCGCCGCGGCGCTTATTTGAGGAAATACGGTATGATATAACTAGTCTTTGTCTCAATGTGAGTCAACGTATATTTGAAAATAACTTAAAAATGCTGTGGAAAATCGAATCGGATGCTCGATTTCACAACCCAGGTGACACTTCACTGAAAGTATATGCTGAAAGAACTTTATATTTCTATGACCCCGCTGGAAAAATATTACCATTTAACCCCAGTGGGTTGGAAATTTTTGAACTTCGCCCATATTGAGGTTTTAGTACAAATTGGGGAACCGAAATAGGGGGTATTAAACTCAAAAGAGAATACTATGCAAATTGTTTTCTAAAAACTGTAAAAACTCTAAAAGAATATCTTTAATCAAAGTAAAATCGAAACTGTCTCAGAAGTAAAAACTATACGGTGTAAATCAAAAGCTTTGGTAATTTAATAAGGTTGAAATCAGAGAAACAAGCGAACGAATACTTAGTAGGATCTTAATCCTAGTACTTCCTCTAGGGTTGAGGAATGACGAAGATGTGCGGACCGTATGACCCTCCAAGTCCACAAAACCCAACCAGAGAGACTAATCTTTGATAAATTTTACAAAGAACTTTCCAAAAAAGCTTTTTGGGAAATTTTTGCCTCCAATTTCAAAAATGTTCTCAAACTTTTAAACCTTTTTGAATCTGTAGAAAACTAACAGCACCTTTTCCCGTCTTACATATCTCAGTCGAAAAAAGGACATGGAATTCCAGTCTATCCGCGTGTTTTATTCTCATAAATTTTAATATGATAATCAGTGTATATATATTTTCAATTTTTAATTTTTTCAAATGAATTGAAAAATAAATTTTACATATATCTATTGGTTATCCATTTGAAATCTATAACCTCAAAAGCATACACATCTACCGATCTACTCGACACTACCATATATATAACTTTGAACTCAAAAGCTTAAAACTAAAAAGGTATACGATAAAAGTAAATCAAATTTATTCACGTGAGTTATGAAAGAAAGATAAATGTCTTGTAATTCGATATAAAAGTTAGATATCAAAATTCTATAGAAATTAAAATAATTATTTTATTTTGATACAATGAACAATGAAGACTGATTGTTCCGGGGGGCACCCGGTTCCAAATGAGTATGTTCTTCCGGACAAGTATTTGGGTTTAACAAAATGGACCCTTTTAAAGTACAGGTGAACAATTTGCAAAAAACCTAACCCTTAGAGAGCTTTTTTCGACCATTTTTCCTTTTTAATTTTAGCTAAGAATTTCTCTAAAGGTCGCCTAAGTTCTCCCAGTTGGACGTAGAAGTTATGCAAGTGAAATTTGATCTTTTTTCTCATAAATTCGATCAATGCAAAAATGTGTTATGTGCAAGATTTAAGGGTGTTAGTGAACCCGTAAACCGCTTATCGAGATATATATCGAAATCGAGGTTTTTTTACTGGGGAAAATATTCTAGTATAAATTTATAACATTTAACTGAGTGCGTTCTGATTTGGCTATGACCTGTTTTTGAGTTCTCTATAAAATCTGAATTTTTTTTAGTTCTGCCATAAAGTGTAAAATTTCAAATTTACCAAGCTTACCAAAAGTACTGGCCATATAACCTCTACAAAACAAGAAAAAACAACAACTAAAGCGATAACCGTTAAAGTCTGATCGTAATAAATACGTACTATTCAAAGAAAACAAAGCAAACATTAATATGACAATTCTTTTGGAGGAAAGACTGAGATTGTGGAAAATTATTTGTTTTATAATGACTTTTTTGATTGATTAAAAAGGTCAAAAAGCTTCGAACAGGACGACGTATATTTGATTATCATTTCTCTCTAAGAATTTGACTAAAATAATGGGTGCGTTACGACGTTACAACTTAAGGAAAATCGATTAGAGGAAACAAAAATGTTTAATGTCTATAATAATGGATATCTTTTTTAAACTTTTAATCACATGATCAAAAAGTGAGCAAAACAAAACTATTTGTGTACGCAAGTTCAAAATATAAACAAATAAGACAAATTCCAGATCGGGGGTTTTATAACGGAATCTTGTCTTGGTCCTAGAAACCGGGACAAAATTTATCCCGGGATGAGATTGGACGAACATCGACCCCTACAGTTTATGGCATTGTTCTATAATCAACGGCTTCGATGTTTCCAATTTCTACATGATTTTTTAACTTCAACAAAAGTTTTTCTGTGTATTCTATTCTTCTCCGAATTACAGTCCAACAGATCAAAATCACAAGGTACAAGCAAACAGATTAAATCTTTTTTTAGGAGATGACGTCATTACTGGCCAACAAATCAAAATATCTAGCACGAGAAGTGATAGCTAAATTTCTAGAAGAGTGAACAGATAGCCAAATCCGTACGTATTTTACGATTTAAATTCCAAATAGGCCAACATATCAAATTTTCCAGTAGCGATCACGTGATATGAATAAAACAAGTCTTGGGTTTCTGATGGACAGCAACACAGATAGATATTTCTAGGAATGATATTTTCTAAATTGTAATTGAACAGATCGACAATTGATGTTTTTAAAAAAGGTCCTTACCGGATAGTTTTGACACAATAATCGCCAACACGTTAACCACATTATTTTGCTGTTGCCAATTGACTTAGCTAAGACACACCAGCCACTTTTTTTTGATTTTGATATAGTGGCTGAGTTGCAGCGAGGATGCCAAAATGGCATCCTCGGCTAAAATTGATCTTCTGACTTTTTTACCATATTCCTTGGCCAAGAAAAGTGTCAAAATTTTCTTTTAGTAAATACGAACAAGGAAATGTAAACAAGAAGTTTGCGAATTTTGATTGGTTCTTTTTATCAACTGCCGAAA
>JAUJPO010054371.1:0-14540 GCA_032270745.1 Tiaropsis multicirrata
GAGCATAATCCTCATAATTTTCTAATCAACAAGAGTCAAGAGAGGGTATCACTTCAAAAATAACATACCTGTTACCATTTGATGGGCTTTAGGGGTCTTTGTTGAAACTTGAAAAATCGAAGATTTCCATCCAAACAAAAAAATGTAAACAAAACAAAACAAACCAAAGTCAAATTTCAGACTTCATTTCAAACTATGTAAGAAAGAACAACTTGTTAGTGCACACATAAGATACATCAAAACACATAATTTCAACTTTAAGACTTCAAACTGAACAATAACTTCTAACATTCAAAGATTTGAAAACGACAAGCAACCATAAAAATGACCTCCGCCTGTCGACATGTTGTTTTTTTCACACTGTTTAGTATCTGTAATAAGGGGTGAAGAATTTTCCAAATAATAACCTTCGCCAAGCAAAATTCTGGGACAGATTTAACTATATTTTCATTTTTTTATTCACTCTTTCAGCACCAACATTGAACCCTGTTAACGTGACAGGAACTTCCAAGGGACAGGAAGGAAAATTATATGTCCAATGGAGAGTAAGTGTGTTTCTCCTTTACTGCATTTTCAATATCGTATTTAGTCTTATCAGTTTCCCTTCATAGTGTTAGCGTTTTGGCCATCTTTTACACTCATTCTTGATATTCATCACGAAATCTTTATAAGGAAACGTCCTAAGGTCTGTTTTTTGCCACTAGTGGTTTAACATTTTTAATATAAAAAACAAGTGACAAGCATTCGACTCTTTAAAATGTTTCTATAGGCAAGGTTACGGTAATGACAACATTTTACCTCGTGTGAAAAATAAGACGTGCAAAAAGGCACGGGAAATCAGTTTGTTAATCCTCATTAGCCAGTAAGAAATTTGGATGTCTTTCTGTCTTACCCAACTCTCTTTTAAACTTTGTATTATTCTCTGTATTTATGTAGCCTATATCCGACGTTTACTATGGTGCACCCAACTTCTTCTACATCGTTGGCTACCGTCAAAAGGCCGAAGCAGGCACCACGCCGCCAGAATTCACCAAAGAACGCGTCGACAAAAACTTGACGTACGCTAGCGAATTTGAAATCCCTGTGACTTCACCAAACATTGAATACCAGTTTTATGTGCATTCCGGAAACGAGAAGGGAATGTCGAAGATCGAGCCTGAAATTCGTGCAGCTAAATCTGGTGACAAAAGTAAGGAATCCTCCTAATAGATTCTATGGATTCTATTTAAACATAATTGTGACCCATTTTCCACTAAGGACACACTCTGACAACTTTAATTTTTTCTGTCGGATCTTTTTTTTTTGACCTACCCGGAGGTCCTATAAATTAACCGTTGTTGTTCGTTCGTTATTTCATTCGTTCGTTATTTTGTTCGTCTGTTCGTTCGTTCGTTCGTCGTTGGTTCATTAGTTGTTTCTGATTTTTGGCACAAAGATGCAAAATGATAAAGCCCAAAATGTGACGCCCGATTTTTGAGAAAAAGATTTTCGCGGCCGATTTTGGCCAAAAACGGCCTGAAAAATATGTTTTTGGGGGCTTTCTCAGACAAGGAGTTCCTATAAATTAACCTTTGTCCGTTCGTTAGTTACCAGCTTTTCTCGAGGTTGGTTTATTAGTTTTTCCTGATTTTTTTGCACAGATGGGTATTCAGAAAGCCTTGAATATGACGGAGTCCGATTTTTTATAAAAAACGGCCTGAAAAAGGTTTTTGAGGTTTTCTCAAAATTTGTTCATTAGTTTTTTCTAATTTTTTGCACAAAGATCATCTGGATACCCTAACATTTATGATGGAATCCGATTCTTTGGGAAAAAAATTTTGCCGCCGATTTAGCCAAAAACGGCCTGAAAAAGACGTTTTTGGGGATTTTTCGGAATTGGTTCATTAGTTTTTTCAGATTTTTTGCACAAACGTGGTCATACCCTAAAATATGACGGAACCCGATTTTTGAGAACAAAATCTTTGCAGCCGATTTTGACCACAATATTTTTCAAAGATACGCATATTCATCAGACAGACAAAGGTGCTCTTTCCCTGTATAATGGCTGTAATTGGCCTATTAATAAAGCTGTATTAAAGCTGTGTTCATTCTTATGACCTTAAGGGTTAATTTCATTTTATAACCAGGTAGGTCCATTAAAGTATCACTTGTTTTCTTTTTTTTTCAGGACCCGAAAATCCACCAAGAAACGTCCGTGTGTCAGACATATCTCGCTTTTCAGTCCAATTGAATTGGGATGCTGTCGAGAGGGCTACGTCCTACAGGGTATGTAAATATTTCTATCTATTTGTAATATTTTTTACGGAAGCATTCGAAATAGCAACCGGGCGTTTGCCTTTTTATTGTTTTTTAAAATTCAGAATGAGCGGCAAACATCCGACTTTTTTGGTTTTTTTTTCGCGGAAAATATTGCGTAATTGATATCACGAATAGCACCGTTGATGCTTAATAATAATTCCATGACCATAACTGGATCTAGCTGAATTGAATTCAGTTGTGCCCAAGTTATAAACAGCGATTCCGCCCTTATTCCCGACCCAGTCCGACATACTATTATTCTTTCGAATTAGTCGACCGAAGAAATCAACAAAACGATGTCGGCAGTATATGGTAGCAATTAGGTGCTTATTAGCCATTATAGTTTAGGGTCATGGTTGGGGTCTAATCAGTTAGTGTTATGGATGGGTATCTATTAGATTAGGTTAGGGTTGGGGTTAACGTCATGGTACTTTATACAGGTTCGAACCTTAAAAAAAACATCAAGTAATTAAAAAGTCAAAGATTGAAAAAATCAAAAAGACGAAATCGATGTTTGAAACTAGGTATTTTCGAAATTCTAGTTAAAATCTGATATATGAGTGTCATTTCAGTTCATTGTTATCTAGTAATGGTGTTCTGGAGCTGCTGTAGGTCATTCTAGGTGAAGTACTTCCATGGATCCGCCAGACTCCCAAAGTATTTAATTCAATCTTTCCAAAATTTCATTTCCATTTCTTTTGCACCATAGATTAAATTCTGGAACGTTACCGATGCCGAGGCTCTCCGTGGTCGGTCACGCCGTGGTGCCAACGACCCCATCGTCTACCAATATCAATACTCTGACCAGCCAAACTTTGGTGTTTTGGTCAACTTGACAGCCCAAGTTGAATTCTTAGCGTCAGTCTCGGCCATCAGCTCTGGAGGAATGAATGAGGAAGAGTCCAACGTCGTCTCCTTCAAAACGGAGCCCCGTATCCCCGACGAACCGGCTAACGTTCATGTATCCGTTTACGGCAGCTCGGCGCACATCAACTGGCAACCGCCTATTCATCCCAATGGATACATCGAACAATACGAAATCTCTTGGCAATTTAGCCTCGACGCCGACGAAAGTGCAACCCAAGGCTTGACGCGAATTACAAAAGACAGGCGGTCGCGTGAAGCTTATCTGATCAACGTCTTCGATCCGTACACGTATTATGACTTGCAATTGTCTGCACGTAATCGTGTCGGTGGTGGGGACCGATGGGAACGCATTTTGTTCACTGTCAGTGCCCCAGATAGTAAGTGTCTTTTTGCATTTTCTTAGTCAAATAGTACATAAACAAATGCTTCCTTATTTAAAAAAAAGTATGCACAAGAGAGTATAACAGCTTGCTAACACCGGGCAAAAGGCCAATTGGTTATTATATACAGTAGTGACAGTTTTATTTAACTTCAAGTAACCTTCTTCTAGTCCCTGGAAAGCCTGGAGCACCACGAGCCAAACCATTTGATGATACTGCTATCAATATCACTTTCCAAAGACCGACGTACGGAGGATTGCCGAAACATTTCCAAGTCTACTACAGGCCTAGAGGTAAATAATAAATCTATTCCGTTGAAATACTGCTGCACGGTTTTTTTTATAAGAACATCAAAATTTTGTTCTTAACTTTGGTCAACATTTTCTTGTTTAAAGGGACCACCACCTCTGCTTTCGATTTAAAATAGCTAAATGATTATATTCATTCTTCGTTTTTATGATGATTCGTATTACCTTCAACTAATGGTGATACAAAAAATCGACAACGATTGCAACTTCTAATTTGTGCTTTTAAACGCCCTTTTGGTTGGAAAAGCTAACATGTTTTCGGATGGTTAATTATACCCGACATGAATTTTATTTCCTATATTGCCATTGTCGGATATATCTGACATTGGGGTTTTTTGCCTAAAATTCGTAGCTTGAATTACTGGGGCGAGTAGCATTCCATTGGTCAATAAAAGTTACCAGTAAATATAGGAAAGCGTTGACATCTTTTTTAACCCCTTCGGCAAAGAAACTTTAAATTTTCATGTTGTCGGATGTCTGATATATCCGACATTGGCACGGAAAGTGTTAATAAATCTTTATATTAAACTTTATTCCAAACTACTTTTACTAAACTCAATTTTTCAGGACAATACTATCAAGTACCGAAAATCGCCAGCCAAGAATTTCCGAAACGAGCCTGGATTTTGATAAAAGACTTAGACTTTTTGGTTTACGATTTCTGGACCGTTGGCGTCAACGACATGGGACAGAGCGAGACCAGTGATGTCACAGAACAGCAACCATTACGCAAACTCAGTAAGTTCTCCATTCTGTACAATACATTCTAGAGAAGTTGAACCATCCCCTCTCTACCCAGATTGTACCCCCCCCCCCCCCTTGAATCCAATACAATAATCTTACGTTAATATACTTTGATGGGGGTAGTAATCGTGATTTAAAAAAGTAATAACTTACTCTGAGATGCTTCACGCTTTGAAGAGCAATAACTAGATTTAGTAGACGTGGGGTGTCTTTTACTATAGTCAAGCGGAGAAATGCCTTATTTTTTTTGTTTTTGCCAACTACTAGTTGTTGACATCACTCGAAATTGCAATTTACCTTTTACCCCTGGTAATGTCTACTCAAAACAAAACAAGATGAATTGACCTTTCCATAATTAACGTCATGAACAACTAGAACAACACTTTTCTCGTTTTCAATTTATTACCATTGCGATACTCTCAAAGGAATGTGTATTCTTTTCATGAAAGTATTAAAGGAAACCCTTTGGAATTTAATTATTTTGATGACATCTTGAATAGGGTGCAACTCATGTTCTGGAACTGTGCTCGCGCAATTTATGAGATGATGGCCTATTGGGCGGAAAATATTAATACACATTTTTTAGTGATTCTATTATCCCTTCTCTCTCTCTCTTTATAGAACCACAAGCACACGCTTCCGACTTCCCTTGGTGGAGAAGCAATTGGTTTGTCGCCATCACCCTTTGCACTTTGTTTATACTCATCACTATGGTTACCGTCATTCTGCTGTTGAAGGGTGGTCCCAAAACCTACAAACGTATGCATCAATTTCTTTTCCATCGTTCAATGGAACAGTTCTCGTTATCAATAGTCTTTTCGCCTTATTTCGATTTTCTTCCTTCGCTACGTTATTTCTAAACGGGCCTAAGTCTATTTCCAATTTTTTCCGTAGTGTGTCACAACAACATGCAATTACATCAATATAGGCTATTTGCTAATGGAAATATGGACTTGACTCTGATTGATTTAAGCCTCTTTAAATTTTAAACATTTCTCTAAATTTTTAGTTATTGAGACAAAAAGTGCAACAATTAAAATTAAGGCTCTCAGAACTTAAGCATCTTTAAAGATACGGTAGCGTTCTGTACTTTGCCTTTCTGATCAATAGTTAAATGCTTTTAACCTTGGCTTCTTGGGTTTTTGTATCATCGTTTTCGTCTTTTCAGGTCTTTCAGAAAAACAAGACAACGGCTACAATGGCTACAATACTGGGGGAAGTGGTTACAACGGCTCATCCGCCATGCCCATGCAATCCAAACCGCCCCAACCTTCTGGCGCCGGTGTGGCGTATGGTGCTGGTGCTGCAGCTGCGGTCTCCAACGATCGATATGATCGCAACGTCTCGTAAGTTCATCCATCTTTTGGTCTATCTTTGATTAATTTTCTATCGATCCTATCTTATATCGGATTATGTTTTTTAATCCAGACTCATTTAACTTTGTCACAGAAAACTTTTCAGGCCGATAAGTAGTTATTAAGGCAAATTTTTAGTTTAGACGAAATTTTTCGTCGGAGGTATTTTTCGTCGGATAAATTATTCGTCGGACATAATCTTCGTCACCTTCAAAAAATTTCGTCACTTTTGTCCGACATTGTTTTGTCCGATAAGGTACTGTATTAATCTGGGCAAGGGGTTAGATTAATTGGAATATGATATTGATATTTTAATTTGGTAAAATCTTCCATTTCTTTACTGATTCTACTTTACTTTCAACAGAGCAAGCGAACCAGATGATCACAATGCGCCACCACCGCGCTATTCGAGCCAAAGCTCCATGGAGAAGAAGGAACCCTATTCCGGATCGGAAACCGGTTCCGAAACGGGCTCTGAAACCGGATCGGATTACAGCGATACCGGATCAGAAACTGGATCGGATTATTCGGATGAAGATGGATCATATTATTCGGACGAAGAAAAGAAGCGATCGGACAGTGAAGAAGAAAGTGACGGAGATGAAGAGGACACCTCCACCTTTGTTTGATAAAAAAATACAAAATTCTTCTTTTTTGCATTCACGATGGACTCAAGACGTCTTTAATGCTGATTTACTTCATGGATTGATTACTTACATATTATTCTGGCTACCATGGTTGATCTGTCTGATGCCATAATATAGTATCTGTGTCATGTATGTTTTTCTACGATGAAGGATTTGTGTGAAATCAATTATGGTGGTCAATGTGGTTTGCTTTGAAACTGTGAATTGGAAATGGAAATGGAAATTCAATGTGGATCTTCAAATATCTGAATTTGAAGGGTAAGGATATCGTTCAGGTGGCCATTATTCATGAACGACAAAAAAAAAGATTTTCTAAAAAACTTCTTCGTGTGTATATACCCTTAATGAAACGGTGTTGGATAACTCCTTATTTACACTTGCTCAACAACTTTTGGTCTCATTCCATTTGGTTCCACTAGTTTGTTGTCAAATGCATTTTTTTACATTTACAAAATTATTTTTATATATCGTACCTTTTTTGTGTATAAAACATACGTGATAGAGAATTTGACTCTAATGTGGTGCACATATGTTTTTTTATTTTCTGGGATTGATTGCTTTCTCTTGCTTGAGAGAAAATTTGTTTTGGGATGTTTGTTTGTGTAACCGACGAAACCAGTTTTATCTTAAATTTACTATGAGACAGTTAAGTCGGGGCAAATGCGTCAAACTACTCATCAAACTCAATCAAACTAGCGAATTTGATGGTCAGTTTGATACATTTGATCTGACCATCAAACTAAATTGTTTCCAAAAAAAGTAAAAAAGAAGAAAAATCTAGTTTGATGAGGTTTGACAGCGATCAAACTTTTCATCAAACAAAATTGGCTCGTAAATTAATAAATCCTGTTTGATGAGTTGCAAATGCAAAATTCGATTTCATCAAACATAAAAAAAATTTCTTCAAACAGTCTTTGATGAGTAGTATTTGCCCCCGCCTTTATGCACAAATAACATTTTACTTTCAAGCAAGTCGTAAACGTTATTCTACCTCTAATCATTTTCTATACAGTTAGCTACTCGAATCGAAAATTTGTTCGAATTACTCGAGCCCAAATTACATCACCAAATTTCGACTCATTTCGAAAAAAAAGAAATATTTTCTTTCAAAAATTTAATAAACTTTTTTTTTATCAAATGATTCTTTAATTATTTAGGTTTTTTGTATTTTATGCTTGTTTTCTAGAATTTCTATAAAATGGAGGTAATTTTTTGATTTTATGTACTAAAGCAACTTTTTTGTTAAATTCCAAAATAAATTTTGTATTTACGACCTGTTTTAATTCTAATTTTATTATTTTTTAACAATCACTCAATTTTTTTGTAACCTTAGACTTTCCTTAGCTTGAATCTCCACCTGCTTATCTACAAAATACTTGCCATACTCCTAAAAAGTGGAGTGACGTTTAGCTTTGAGAGTCAAATTTGTTTTATACGGAATAAGGTTTCTGTTCAAAATTCTTTCTTAAAGGAAGCTGTTGAGAACCAGATTAAGTTTAAGTTTTTATATTGTTTTAATTAGCTAGGTTGGTAAGATTTTGTATTTGTAAACAAAGGGACACACCAAATGTCTATAATTAATATACCCTCAACCTTTACTTCTATATACATGTATGTTTTAATATCGAACTTTCTTTGTGAAATCGTTCCCTAATCCCTAAAATTAGTTTTATCTTTACATCCTAAAAATTCGAAGTTTTGCCATTTTGAAGTTTGAATTTCTAACAATCAATTATTAGTGGCAAAAATCCGGCTTTTTTGGATGTTGCCGTAGAACGAATAGATTACGTACGTAAAAGATATTACTCTTTAGTACACCTTTCTCAATATTCTTTCTCGATTATTGTTGGTCTCGTTTCTAAATCACGACTGCCGTAATTATCTCTCAATAGCTATTGATTGTCACTTAGGCAGGCATACAAATTGATTACCTTATCGGACAAAACAATGTCGGACTTATTTTTCGTCGGACATAATTTTCGTCACTTTTGTCCAAAAAAACGCAAAATTTTAGCCTAAATTTTTACTTTTTTTCGTCGGACTAAATTATTCGTCGGACAAAATTTTCGTCACCCCTTTCGGTAAATTTCGTAACTTTGGTTCGATAAGGTATGTAAATCATGAAACGAGATCAACAATCACTTTGTGCATCTACTTGTACTTGCATGCTCAGGATTCTAATCCGGTCATCAAGTCAAATTTTAGCACGACCAACCCTCCCTGGTTTCAATTATTCATGATATTAATGACGTAATCTTTTATACGGAAACATCCGGTTTTTTGGGATGATTCCGTAAAAAGATTATGTAATAGATAATTTCTCAGTAAATGTATTTAAAATGTCATTAAACGTATTGAAAAAAATCGCTTAGTGTGTGCCAGTATGGAATCCGTGCAAAAGCCACGCCGAAGATGTGTCTGGATAAAATAGAGAAAATCCTTAAATAAATAATTTTCATTTCCCAAAGATTCAAAAGGGAAATCGTGCATATACTTCAGAAGATGTTGCATAAAGTTATGAGGAACACTCACTTTTCAAAACACTTTTGATTTTACTTTACTTTGAACTTGCGTACGCAAATTAGTTTTTTTTGCTCACTTTTTGATCATGTGATAAAAAATAGAACAATCTTAATAGTAGAAATTGGTAACGGGATCAAAAGGTGAGCAAATTGACAAAGAAAAAGTTATATCAATACATTGCCAGACTAGTTACACGTTTTTTTATAAGAACATCAAATTTCTTTTGAAGCCTTCGAATGTTCTTAACTTTTTGGAAAATGTTCTAATTTTCAGTACTTTTTGAATATTTTGGTGAAGCATGTTTTTGAGTCTGCAAAGCCTTCAAACTTTCTTAACGTGTTCTTAATTTTTTGACCCTCGAAGCCTTATGTTCTTATATAGTTTGTTCTTATATAAAAAAACGTTTATATGAGATGTGTTTATTTTCTTCTCAGTGGAAAAAAATAAATAAAAAAAGCACAACAGAACAGAAAACATTAAGATCGAAAATGGATACAATGAAAGTTACCTGCATTACACAATCAAAATCTAACTATGCTTGCTAACCATGGGAAATCAAAACACCAACAAGACGAATTTATTACCTTGTGAAACAGTCCTCGATTATTAACATATGATGATGGTAAGTGAAAATATTTTTACACTGTTTGTCCGAAAGCAAATCACCTTTATATTTCCACTTTAGAAGGTTAAGAGAATTAAATTCGAATTTTTTAAGCTGTATCTTCTTAGCACTTATGGCTTACTTAAGATTGGCGTTCTAGAAGAAAAATTGCATTGGGTTGGAGGATACAAGCTTTGTCACATTTTACACCAGTCTTTTTTTACCCTCAAGGCAGGACTAAAAAAGTTAATTTGACCCCCAGACAATAATATTACCCGGGCAAATCCCACCCTCTCTGTGTATACATAGGATATGTACACGAGTTATGCAACCTACAATTCCAGGGCGAAAATGATGAGAGGCAAATAGGTTATCTCAAATAAGGAAGCCAACGTTTACGTGTCGCCTAAGTGTCTCTAATGTCAGAAAGCTTATCGCCCTGGGTACGAGGTTGCGAGTTATGTTTTTAATTACTGTTTTTGAAAACAAATTCAAACGGTAGATTTATGTTGAAATGAAATTATTTTTGTAGAAAAGCAATTCAAATTGGTAAAACTACTACCCTTTACCTCACAAACAACCAACCAATGAGTTTGAATTATTGCTTAACAATATTCAAATCAAATCAAAACAAAAATTTTCGTAGTAAAGTTTATTCTTTTTACAAATCCAATGCAAATCATAAAAACATTTTGTCACAAAGATAAACAAAGTTTAAATCTTATAAAATCTTTTTTTAATATAATATTTTTAACTTTCAATAAAATGAATAAAAACAAAAATAATAACGACTATATTAAAAATCTTCAAATTGTAAAATTAAATCTGCCTTAAGTACTTACTGACTATAAGCTGTTTTATTTACTAGAACCTCTGAATAAAGTATCTTTGGTCAAAATCTAACCTTTAAGGTTAACCTTTGACCAAACTTCTTGGCTTCAAAAATAATAAGAAATTTAATGGACAATTTAACATCCAGCCTAAAAACAACTTTTTTAAAAGCTTTTTTTGGGTTAGGCTGAGCATTATGTTTAGATTTCTATTGTTTTAATAACAAACCCAAATCTCAGCCTCGATGTGATTCTTTCCTTCTCAATTCATCCAATGTTGCTAAAGAACCTGACAACCGCAAAGCATCGATGCAAATCATCCAACACTTCCTTCAAAAGCTCTTCCCTTCCTAAAACGCTTCGTCTCTGTCTCATCCTCAGGTTATGATGAAAACCAATCACAACTTTCTTTGTTGACTTTTGATGACTGGTTGCAGGATTAGATGCGGTTGGAACGCCCGTAGTCGACGTGGCGGGCGTCTTGACCTTGACTTGCAAATCAATGTTGATTTTTTGCTTCGGTGGTGCATTTCGATCTTGATTTGTGATTGTTTTGGTGACGTTAGTTCTGCCGTGACATTTGAAGCCCTGTGGACACCAACTTGAGTCACGACGCGTTCTCGGCCGTTGGGCGCCAGTCACTTTATCATCAATCAAATATTTGTTTCCAGACTGTTGAAGCACGACATTGAGAGTGTTTTCATTCTGCAACAGTTGAGATTTGTATTTTTGACATCGCTCTGTTTTCCCGTTTGTCACACATCGATGAATGTGTTTGAACGCGCCCGATAATCGATGAATCGTATTCGAATCGAAGTTTATCGTTGAATATCGCGTCAATTCGTCACCGTTTTTGCCAATTGAATATCTTCGTTCATTAAATCCTGCTATATCAATTTCTAAATCGGCAGGTTCGTTTTTGACCACTGCTTGTCTGCCACCTTTGTTGTCATTATTTGCTTGGATACGAAGGATACCGTTGTCAAGGTCTTTGCATACGGTGTAGGTGGTACGTAATTCGGGTCTGTCTTTTGTTGTGACAATTACGGAATCACAATTGACTTTTCTACCCTCCGCCGTCTAAATATAAAAAGAAAATGGTTTTATTAAAAGTTTGCTTTTAAAAGAATTTCCTTCAAAAATACATCGATTTCTACATTCCCGACTAATAAAAGAATCGTGATTTAAGGTGTGATGTATCGGATGACACATTATGCCTGCAGATTTAATGCGTGAATGAGTTTAATGAATAAAAAATACTGATAGATTTCAAAATACACATATAATTTTCCTTCAAAAATACATAGATCTTTTTCCTTCAAAAATACATAGATCTTTTTCCTTCAAAAATACATAGGTGTTTTCCTTCAAAAGTTCTTTAAAACAACTTTTTCCTTCAAAGATCACCAATAACTCTCAGCATGGACGCTCTCGATAAACTGAAGAGATAATGAAGCAGTTGTAAAATCTCTTCACAATACAAACGAAAGTGCGCCTCATTAAGCGGAATAAATTATACAAATTATGACGAACAACTGAATAATTAAAAAAGACGCGTCAGCGAAACAATGAAAATAATTTATTTACCTCTGATGATGATAATGTGTTTGTTAATGGCATCATTATGCAAAAGAATGTAAGCCATGTTAATTGATGTAATATATTCCTTGCCATTATGCGCCGTCGTTCTCTTTTACTTTAGTTTGCAATGGTATTGTATTGTAATGCCAAATGTCTGCAAAGATCTTCCTCTCTCTCTTTCTCGCTCTCTGTAACCTCTATTACCAGTGCTATTCTTGTAATCAATGATATGTAATGTGTTGCGGTATTTTGCTTCTCACAAGAATCAAAATAAAAAATCCTATGGCAAAATCTCCGAATTCTAGTTTTTCAGCCTCTCTTAATGTATTATATATACTTGAGGAATTGTAAAGTGAACTGACTTTTGGAAAGTTGGTTGTGGTCTTTTATATACGGCTGGAGGAGGTGGGTTATCAATTTCGATCGCTCAAGAAGCGTGGGAGCTTTGACAAAGACAATAGACCCTACAATTATCGAAACTTTTTTTATACATGGCGCTACGATACTACCATAGAATACCATCTTTTGTGATTGTGATTATTGATGCAATATAGTTCCTTCATTGTTACATCACCAATGACATTTAAAACACCAGAAAGGGTTGTCACTGGATTCCTCCAAGGGTTACTTCAAACGCCCCGATAGAAACAAGGAACTAATGACTTTTTTTACCGATCTCTCGTTTAGTTGCAGGCCAGATTGGATGATGACGTCACTATGATGACTTTCTATTTGACTGGAACCTTCCATTTGAAAGTATCTCACTTCCACCAGCTTAACGCTATTCTGTACCACCAGAGTGTATTCCTCACGATTATTGTTCGTTATTATGCTTCTGTGTAAACTGTCTGTTTTGCCGTGAATTTCCCGTGAAATAGTCTGTGCGGCACGCTTGTTTACGCTTAGTTTAAAAGAAATAGAGCCTGTGTACAGTACTACAGAGAGCCAACACACCGCGTTGATCAACGATGTATATCTAACGTACAGTTTTAAGTATATGTAGCCCAGAAAAAAGTTCATACCAGTCTTTACCCAGCAGACGCACAAAGTTATTCCAACATTGTTTTCAACTAACCCCAAACAACAGAATGGCGTCGAAGCCAACATTGTTCGGACGTTACAACAACGTTGCGTGCTTGCCGGGCAGAGTGAGTAAAAAAAAAGTTGTATCTCGTGTTATACTTCATCATGGTCTGAAGTTCTAAACTTTGTCCGAGCTAAACTTTGTTCGATTAGACAAACAAGTTTTAAGGTATTAGCGAATAGAATCTTGCTTGAAAATTTCCAATTTGGGTTTTGGGTTTTGAAACATAATTGATTGTTCCAGTGTTAAACCATTTTAATGAAACTGACAGGAAGAATTTTGATGAAATCACTTAAAAATCCGAGAAACCCCTCATTATCATTATTAATGACCTCAATTAAAACTAGTTGTAATTGCCATTAAACCGATGACGCATTTTGTTTGTTCTTGTAAAAGAAGCTGATTGCAACATATATTTGTTAGTTCACGATTTTTTTACACCCAGACATGCTGACCTATGCAGATTTCTGATGAAAACGTTTAAAAAACATTATCAAAATATCAAGGCAAATAGGTTTTTAACTTTAAGCCTTTGCGATCGAAAGCGGATTTTTTATTCTTCGCCAAAGACAAAGAAAGAAGGGTTTTAGAAAGTTGACTTTAACAGGTTGCTTTAGAATGATTCCAAGAAATGACCTTAAAAAAGCCGTCAACGGAACCAGGGCGGCCGAACGATTTCCACCGTAAAATGACGGCGTGCGAACATTTAAAACCGGATTCTTATAAAATATAGCGTAGGTATAGACTATTTTTGAATAATGTTGAAGGCTTTTTTAACTTGATGTCAATGACAGCCATGTCACGATTGACGGCTTTGTGTAGTTCTTGGCAAATTGAAATAGGTAGGGGTGGTCTGTGATGATATAATCATAATCGTGATCTCGTGACTAAAGAAAGCACGAGATGTTGTTTTGACGTGATTGAGACGTTGTTTGGACGTCGTACTGACGTCCGTTTTTTATAAGAACAAAGTATATAAGAACATAAGACTTCGAGGTCAAGAAATTAAGAACGTGTTACATTTGGAGGCTATGGAGAATCAAGAGTATAGAAGGAAGATTTTATTTTATTTTATTTATTATTTATTCTTTAACGTTGGTTAAAATGAAAATAGTTACAACAACTAATTAAGACCAACATGGCACTCTAATATTTACTAAATAGTAAATAATATTTTAATAACAGAAAAATCCAAAATCATTAAAAAATCGAACACAGCAGGGTTTGTGAAAAGAGGAGACGAAATGACGGATCTGTCTTTGTTTGAGGTTTGGATGCATTTGTTTTAAAAAGCGTGCATTTCTTTTATAAATTTACAA
>JAUJPO010054382.1:0-14537 GCA_032270745.1 Tiaropsis multicirrata
TTTAATGTGTTTCTTTTGTTTGTAGTGGAGATTACGCGATTTTTAAAACCAAAAAAAACGTGTATTTTCCTCCACTGTAAGCATTGAATAGAAAAATACGCTGTTACTAAAGCCAGAAGGCCATGCTAGGTAAAATCGGGTTGTTTGTTACTTTATAAAACGACCAAGCAGAGGCCGTTTGTTTTGATTTTATAAAACCAATTATTTTGAACTTGAAACTGAAAAAGACAAAATAAAGTTTTGAGAAAATAAAAATAATGACGACCTCATGCAACAGGTTTTAAAGACAGTAAACATAAGATTAAATTCCATAAGTCTAATCTAACATAAGGGATTAAGGGATTGCACCGTTATCTGTTAAAATGGAAAGTTCGAAGTTTGACTAATCTAATGTTGTTCGATTGAGTTTGACAAAGTTCGATAATCGAACTGTTCGATTAACCGGGTCTGGAATGAGAAAGATTTTAGACATAATTTCTGAAATTCCGGACACAAACATACAAAAGGTCCATTTCTGTAATACAGAAAAATTATGTATATGCCCCCTTCCCCGTCACCTAAAGTATGTGAATGGTCATTTGTGTAACAAATGTATCCTGTTACAAAGTGACCTGCAATTGCCTACAACGCTGGTGAAACTAAAGACCTTTGACATGATTTTTCAAAAGAAGACATTGCACTGTCGAGTTATATATATATATCAAGTAAATTAATCTCTGATATAATTAGGGACACAAGGACGTTGCATGGACTTTTAAAAAGAAAAGGCAAACCTGTAGCTTATTCGTTTTGACCATCCTCGTGTCAGAAAAGACACACGAGGCATGAGCATGAACCAGCAGCACATTTTTTGAGCAATCTGCCATTAAATTGAGGTTTGATCTTTGCATGAACTCAGGCCAATATGGTTGTTAAATAAACAAAAGTGAAAGTGGAATTTATTGACCATACCTTAGAACTAGAACGAGGTTGCGCTTTTCGAGGGTATGAATTCGAATTTGTCTCCACGACTACAACTCTGTAACCAAGGTGAAAGACTCTACACCATCCTGCAACCAACAACAACAAAATGGCGGTCGACCCTCGAAGGCTTGCTGTCACAGTTACAAGTCTCGTTTCGAAAGAGCCTTATTGTTCTACTATCCCACAATCCATTGCGTTATGAAAACATTACAAAATTAACAACATAATCTCCTTTTACACTCTCCACCGTTTTGTTAAAACCGAAGCTTTTTCCCGCGATCTTTTTCGCAATCATGCTTTGTACACGTGTCGCTAAGAGAACGCAATAGGATTTTAATTTGGTAAAAAATAATCAAATTTAATGTTTGGTTTGGCCGAAAAATTCTTATAAGGAGCAAGTTTTGAGTGCTGAAAAAATCGCTAGCTTTCCTGCTGGAGCTTGATTGGTGAAACATTTGCTGAATTTTCGCAACAAATCTTTTACAACGCGCACCGGAAGAGCATACTATGAAAATTTCGCGATTTTTTTGCTAAAAATTGCATTTTGGGCCATTTTAATCCCGTGGTATCCATGAGAAAAAGTGTAATTGGATGTCCATCAAAAATGTAACTGTTCCTGGCAAAATATTTTTGATGGCGCTTTATCAGGGATTCATGCAGTAGTACTACAGTAGAGAAATATTTGATAACAATCATCCGGTTCATTCGAGAAATTTGTCAAAACTCGACCCCTACCGTGACGTGCATTCTCCTCGCATTTCTCAACAATTTTCCCTCAGTTGTTTTGTCAAAGAATTTCTCAAATTTCTCGAATTTCGGTATTTGTTTCGAAAGTCTTCGTTTAAAAATTTCCATCCGGAAAGATCATGAATTACTTTCTCATGTCAAAATATCTAATTAAATTGGCCGAGCCATCAAAATGACACACCCACAAAAGAATTAAAAATGCTTGACATCTGAATAACATACAACGTCTTAGTTTTGGTTGGAACCTCACGAATAAACGTTTTTTATAAGAACATCGTGAGTAGAGGAAGCCTTCAGTGTTCAGATGTTCTTAACTGTTCTGAATTTAAGCCAAAAATTGTTCTTAATTTTTTTGCTAAAAAACAGTAAAAATAGGCTATTTTTAAGAAATTTAAAGTAATTTGGGGTATTTAAGCCTAAAAATGTTGTTAGTATTTTTGGCCTTGAAGCCTTATGTTCTTATATGGTTCGTTCTTATAAAAAGAAAAACGCGTCGATTTGATAACGATTGTAGTCTACCATAACCTTTGACTCGAAGAACAACGCGTCGATTTGACTCCCTGTGGAGTGTCAGCCAGGAAACTCACTCTAAGCTCATAAAATACCCTGAAAAAATACTTAAGGTAACATACCAAAACCTTCTTACCTTCTCAAAAACACCGTACAAAATTCATAATCTAGATTTAGAACGCCATGCATGTAACCCCATTGATTCCCTAGATAAGCAGTCATTTCGACGTTCATCTCAAGATCATAACGTTTCATGGACGTCAAAACAGCATTTGACTCTTCTATTATACTGGAGTATTTCCAAGTTCCAAGAAAGCACGTTCGAAATCCATAGTTGGACGTACCTGGTAAAAGTTAACAAAAAACAAAGAAATATTCCTTACCTTTTTAATTTGTTGGTTTTCTTCAATCCTTGAGCGAAGAATCCGCTTTTCGTTTCCATTTGTTACTTGTATGGTCTTTCTCATCCATACTTTATGAGGAACAGCCAGCCAGTCATCGATGCCAGTGTCAGTGAATGGCGGCCAACTAACTAAAACCATAAAGCTACCCAGCAAGCGCATGATGTATTTTTAATGTTTTATCTGATGTCTTTTGTGTTGGTTTGACGGTGAAATGACGTTCTGTGTTGACTGGGGCCTTCTACTCGCCATTCTTGTCTCTCCACCACAAAAAAAAACTTTAAACCAAACCAAAATCCATTATATCCATCTCTGTTTGCAACGAATTGATCAAGAAATATACATTACCGATAATCTGTGGGTCTGCAAAATTGTTAAAGTTTACCGTTTTTTTCGGAAGAAGAAAGTTGAAAAAAGAACTTTGAAAAGAAAGGATTGGCAATGCGGACAAACCATGGTCTTGAACCACCGCAGGACAAGCATATTCTTGTTGGTGGATATATCGTGTAACATAGATGGTAGAATGATTACGTTGATCATTCAAAGGTTACACTGTCTCGCAGTGTGTTTTTAGTCACCAGTTGGTGGGATGAAATGCAAACTAAAAAGTTGAATGAGCGCAACAACAAAATTCGAACCTTTCTCTTACTGAGAATACCAAACTATTGTTTCTCATATTGAAGAGACAAATGAAGATGATAAACTGTAGTTATTTTCAGCAAAGAAAAAATAAAAAAGGCTAATGTTCCACCATTTTCTAACACATCCAGGGGGTCTGTGACACAAGGATGTATTAAATGAACAGTGGCGAGAGAGTTGATAAATAAGAGTAAGACAGCCCAAACAAAAAATCTGGCCTACAAAATATCAGAAATAATAAAAATCTTGGAAATCATAGCGCGGTGACAGATAATACCTTCATAAAAAAAATAATAAAAAAATCAATTTCAAACATCATAAACCATCAATAACATTTTACCAATTTTATCTATCACGATCAAGGATCAAGTGCTAGACCAAACCAATCAAGTCTCTGTACCATACTTTCAACCAATTCCACCCCTGGAATTGCTGTCTACCTAGACTACAGATAGAGGGCCATATAGAGGAAAACCTCAATGTGACATAAACTGTCAAATGGAGAAGCGAAATAACAAAGAAAAAACAAAATGGTAGACTGACATCAATTCGAAAGGTAAGTTGTTCGAAAACTATCATTGATGGAACGTCAAAGGTTTTATGAAGGATTCGGTGGCGGATAGAGAAGGAGAGTGATGCTTTCGTATATATTCCTTATATAGAAGTCAACACTCTCCGTCACCCTGACTACCTCCTTTTGTATCAGCCTCTGGACGACAGCAATTTATTCTATCTGCCAGATTTAAAACCTTTAAAGATAAATAATTTCCTACAAACCTAGCAATTGATGAAAAGATTTATGTTTTTTACTCTTAGTGGTATCAAAATCGTGGACAAGTTTTAGGTATTTAAAGTTTAAAGTTTCTAGAGTAAAGTAAAAACGTAAAGTGAAGATGTTGAAAGCGGGGTTGGTTACCATGGCTACCACTTATTAGATCATAAAAATCAGTACAAAAGAACATAGCCTAATCAACCGCAGAAGGTTTATTTTTGAAGTGCATAAAGAATGTTTACAAGACCACCCATTAATTTTCCTGTGCTATTAAAAATCATAACTCAAAACTACTCAACAAACAGATTGAATTTGAAGATTCTCAGTCAATTTGACACCTATTGAACCTAAAGACTAAAGACAAAAGCTTTAGAAAACAATACCGTTTAGATAAAAGGCTATATTGAGAAGTGACCCACTGGGATCTGACCCACTGGCCACCCAACGGGGAATCACCCGTGTCTCTCTACCCCAAGTGGGTACTAAAGACTCAATAGGGTGATAGTCAAACAACCCTAACCACAAAAATCTCGTTCTTTAATCATATTTTCAGTGGATTTGCTCTTTGTAGTTCTTTTTTTACCACTGGGTTGACAGAGAATATCCGACTTTCTACTGGGGTTGCCAAAGCAGATCTTAGTGGGTCACACGCAGAGAGAGGGGTGTAAAACTGATGGGGCACAGAGATAGGGGAGGAACAAACAAGACAAAGTACAAAGAAGAAGGCTTGATTTAGATATGAAAATAATATGAAGAATAGACACTGTAGTCAAACAAATACTCGGAGTCAAACCACCTGGTGAGGTTTAATACTAGGGATTACTCAACTTATCAATGAAATACTATAATTAGTCAATCTAATTTGTTTTAATAATGCTGGTCTGATCTGGTGATAGCAACTGACTATCTGAACAACTCAATTATGTCTGATGAAGTAAAGCATGTCTATTCTTGTAAAGTTCAAAAGGAAATAGTTGGATAAACAACGATTTTTGAGCAGAGAGTGAGTAACATGTGATTACAGTGGGATCAAATTAAAATCTTTGATAAATCTAAATAAAATTCTAACATTATCAAAATGTTAAATGAATAAACTAAAAATCAATCTATTTATCAACCAATCTAAAATGATATTACGGCGATAGTTGGAATCCAATTTCTATCTTATATCCTTCAAATGATCTGCAGAGAGGCTGGCTATCTCTCTGATGAAATAGTTTTCTGACTAGGCTGACACCTAGAAAACCTTATAGAAAGATGTGACCTGACTTATACTGTTTACCTCTAAGACCGAAAAGAATCTTTCTTTGTGAAGTCTTTATATGTTTTTATTCTGATATAATGCAGAAAGGATATAAACAAACAATTTAAGAGAATCAAGAACTGCAAATGCGAATTCGATAGATAATTAGATAATTTGGTCTGTATATTCTGCATCTAGTCTGTCAATCTATCTGTCCTATTTCACCCCTGTCTTCTTTTACGTTACTGGTCTGTTAACAACAACAAGGCTTTTTGAAAAGTAAAAGCTCATACCTTGGTCCATATCATTTTCTTTCTTGATTTCAGAGATAGGCATTGGGAAATATGAATGCTTGCTTGCATCCATAGGGTTCTGCCCATTCATATAATTTGCAATATCAGTTGGACTTGAAAGGTTCTGTGCAGTTGATGCATTTGAAAGTGTTTGGTAATCTTTGAAGCTTGTTGAGTTTGTACTTCTGGTGATGTTTGGGCTATTGCCATATCCAAAAGCTTTTCTTTGATGTTCATTGTTTCCAAGTTGTTGAAAGTGTCCTCCATTTTGTTGCAAGTTTTGTTGAGCATGATGTGTATTTTGTTGATCGTGATGGTTTTGTTGCTGTTGCATTCTAAGATATTCGATCAAGTCTCTTTCCAAAGGAGATGTTGAGTTATTGCTGAGAATTTCGATTTCTTCTTTTGTCATGCAACGAGTTAAAGGAGAGACAACGTGTTGTTGTTGTTGTTGTTGCTCGTCTGGATGCGGTTGCGTATCCACTGGCTCCACTTTCGTTTTCACGTGTTTGTCTCTTGACGATGGATCACCTTGGTTTGGCTGTTGAATCTTTCCTTGTCTTGTCATTGTGAGCAGCAACCAGTACTGATCAATCAACCGCTAGCAATTATGGTTACTTTTTTGTTGTTGAATTTGCTCTCGGAAACTAACGATAATGTTAACGACCCAATCTAATGAGTTCTTTTAGCCAATAGCTTTTAGTCGTGACGATGAATCGCTCATAAGGTTCCCTTAGAACACAACAAAATTAAGACCGTGATGGTTGAATACCCGTGCACAAGAATGACAAAACATCAAATCTAAAAAAGAAATCTTTTTTTTTTGCAGAAAACAATTATGTGTACTCAAACATGAAATATTAAAAAAGAACTCTTAATGACGTCACCAACAAAAATGACATCCAATGTTTTATTATTTTAACCGACCAACAATTAGAGTTGCTAGGGAACTAAGGATGGGTGTGGTGTTATCAAAGATAAATAAAGAGGGAGAGCAAAGCATTTGATAGACACCCTCCTCCCCTTCTGTCTTCTAAACACTTTTATTTACTAACTTGCGTGACCCCGCTTGATAAGAAAAAAAACTTCACAAGCTTACGAGTGTTTTCTTTGCGCTTTGCACATGAGAAAATATCTACGTCTAAAACAATAGATCTAAAAATAGATTAACGATGGCGTGGGTCAACGCCGTTGAACAATGCGACTTTTGGCAAATTTTGTATTTGTGTAAATTCTGTCACTTTGAAATGTAAAAATATTTTTAGGCGTTGTAAAACATACCATTAATTTTTTTCGTGTGAGTTTGCCCAGTATGTCTTCTCTATGTATACCCTATGAGTCAGAGGACAAACATACTTGACTAAAGAAATAACTCCAAAAATCTCACTCTATTCATTCATCATCACCAACGACTAGAGATGAAATTTGCCATGGTGACAATATGTGTTTCCACAGCAACTAATAAACCGTTATATTGAAACCATTGATCATTACGTAATAATAGCTTTGGTAATTAATACTTTCATGATTCCCTTCTCTGGAGTTATGCTTCTCTGATATGAAGAGTCTATGTTTCATAATTCTAAGGCAGTTAGAAATCCCTGCTTTGAGTCAACCAGAAGTCCACATTTTGTATCTCAGGTCTTTGATGCTTTTTTTTTGCTGTTACTTTGTTCTTATCAATATCGAGTTCTAACAAAAATATTATTTCTCAGAAAGTGATTTTATTTGAAAAGTCATAATTTTTTATTTTTCCAAAACTTACTTTTTGTTTGTTTGTATGATTTAGTTGTAATACGTATTTGTTATAGCTATTAAAGCCTTTTCATAACAAAGAAAATTTTATAAAGTAAATGACCTTGATTTTGCAGAGATAAGCATATTCTATTTTTCATCACTCCTGACTGACGTGTTAAGATAATGTTTGTCAACATTTAATTTCTAGAAAATTCATTTGAATATATTTTGGTCTGCAAAATGTTTTGGTCTGCAAAATGTTTTCAGATGTTTAAAAACATAACGACACTAGAACCGTAACTCCATTTTTGTGCGAAGACCAAAATCAAAATCTTAGCCCCAAGTATAACGAATTCCGATGCAAAACTAGCATTTCTTTCAACAAGCAAAGGTCAGGTCGGGTCAGTCGACATGAGAGGGGCATGATACCTATATCGTTATAAATAGATTGCCCTAATAGCCTAATGAGGTGCTTAAATTGCTTAAAATGCAGAACCAGTTAAAAGTTCTTTACTTAAACGATTCTAAATTAGGGTGTGGTTAATTGAGGTAATAATTAAAGACAAAGTGCTTACGTCATATTTTTTTAGAGTGTTATTTTACAAATAAAGTTTTCGAGGTGTGGTTTAAAATAATAACCATTAACTTTTTGCGGTAATTCTTTTCCATATAAGATTTAATGAGATTATAAGCCTGTTTCTTTTGGTGCGACTTTTTAGTTGTCAGCAACTTATAGTTGATATCATTTATTTGGCATAAAACATGGTATACATTTGGATTTTTTCTCGAGGACAGACTTTTTTTGAGGTAAGAAAAAATTTTAATGGAAAAAATTAGGTTGAATTTAAATTTTACGACTGGTAGAGAAAAACAATTTTGACGTGGCAACCACTTAATTTTCTTTCTGTCGAAGTTTCTACCTATCTAAAGCTATAGATGAATTGGAAGATAATTAGCGACAGTACAATTAAAATATTTTGTACTTTCTACAAAAAACATTATATTAGTGCTAAGTGAGGAGAGGATATCCTGCTATCTTGCAAAAGTAAATAATCAATAAATTGATCAGTCAGTCTCGACATCATTGGCCTCACACACTTAATAACTTAATACCCCTTAAATTACACCTTCAATATTTTGTTATGTTTTCCACAAAAGAAACTCGAACGATTTCTTTTAAAAAACAGCACGGCCTGTTGGAATTGCTGAGTTATGAAAAATCAGTGGTGATTAAAAATTCTATTCTTCAAAATTCTTCAAGGTTATCAATATTTATATTTTTTTAAAGAGTACATGAGTCCGTGATATAGTTTATATTTTCTTTGGGTGAAATTAAAAATGTATAGCAAACTACAATACACCCCTGTCTCACTGATCCGGTGAAAAGTTTTGTCAGTGGGTATAAACCTTTTTTCCAGTGGGTCCACTCGGTATGTGATATAGGGGCGTTACAATATTCCAATTCTGTCAAAAGGTTTGGTAAAAAACAATTTATAAATAAACAATGGTATAGAACAAATACCATGTCACAGGGGGTTAAAATATTGCGTAAAATTTTCCACTATAACCAGTAATAAAAGCATTCTCTAGGTGTTTTAAGAAAACTTTGATTAAGCCAAAAGTTATATAAGTTATAATAACTATACCATACCGGGGGTAAATAAATGGGTTCAATAAGTTAAAATTCACTTTTCAAAAAGTGCAAACACACGTCAAAAAAGGGAAGGGTGAAAAAGGAGTCAATTATTCTCAAAAATGGCAAATTTTTTAACTATTTCACGAGTTTTACTCAATCAATCAATCAATGGTTTGAAAAACAAGATTTCTGAATTGGAAATGTCAAAATAGGAAGAAAAGGAAAAATTTGACAATTCTTGAAAAACAAATTCTGTAAAAAATACCTAATTTAATAATAAGTTAATAAGACTTCTTGGAAAGTGAATTTGAACTTAAAAAGTTATTATATTTGATCACAGGGATTGCAAGGGGTTGTAACAACTTTTTACATCGCTGAAACACTCAATCATAATAATAACAATAAAATTTTACAACTTTTTTTACAAATTTTTCATCAACATCAACAAAAGGTGGCACAACAAACACTTCAAAAACCACAAAAAACAAGGGGTGTGTCGTCTGACGTTTGAAATGCTATCTCCTAGCAGTTGTCCCCTAGGATACAAAAATTGGTTCAAAAAACTTATGACCATTCCATACAATTGTTATCGTAAAGTTTCTTATAATCCTAGTCAGAGATTGAGAAAGGAATGGATTTTTAGGATTTAGGTAATTTTCGAATAATTTTTGGTTTGATGAAGGGTTTTATTTGCAATTAATAATGTCATAGTGAAATTTCAAAATACCTATTTGTCATAGTGAAATTTCAAAATAAAGTTATATGCCTTGACACAAACCTTTTGCAAGAGCTGGTATGATTTTTGTAGCAACTGAAGATGAGTCATGGGAGTTGTCAAGTGAGTTAAGTGAGTCACCTCCTCAAGCTGATGATTATCAATTGAATTTGTACGCGATTGATGTGAATGCTGCCCTTTTCTTGAATGCCACTAGTTGTGGGTAAAACTTTATATTTTTCAACTGGTAGATCTATGCATTTAAAATTTCCAAAGACAGGTAATTGGTACTATATTTCGACCTTCGTTGGGAGGACGTTGCCCCTGCCACAACGCTAATGCTTCATTGCTTGACCTTTTTGACCATAATATTTTTAGGTGGGGGGGGGGGGGAACCGGTTGATGTTTCCAAAGAAACTCCAAACTTTTAAAATAATACACCCTCGCATCACACCCCTACCCACTAGATAAAAAGATCCAATCAAACATTTACCAAAACTTTTCCTCCAAATGACACTGGAAAAAGTCCCCATTCCCATTGAAAAATAAGACTTTGATATTTTCTAATCCGCATCAATCTTTTCGAACAAAAAGCAAAATATTTTGGTCATCCCAGTAGAAAATATTTATATTGTGATAACAACCCCAATGGAAGTTACTTTCATCCCAACTAGCAAAAATAATTTCCAACCGGTGAATGACAACAGGAATGAAATAATTTTTAATTGTTAGAGGTGACATGAAGTCATGATTTTTTCAAATATATAGACAATTCAAAAATGTGAAATTTTGATACTCTTAGCCCTAGTTAGCCCTTTAAATTATTATTATTAAATTTATTTTTTTAGTCGTTTGTTAGTTTAATTGTTTGTGAAAACTTTAACATAGTGTAAAATAAAAACAATTTCAATATAACCGAATCAAACATTAACAAAATTGTAAAAACAGGAATTTTATGAACGATTATAAGATTGATGATGAAATGTAAATTGTCCAGTGGAGGATACAGAGGGTTCTTAAAAGATTTGTCTTAAGTGTTGCTTTTGTTCGCATCCCTTCAATGGAATTCAACACTCTCCGTCCAAATCTCTTTGTACCCGCCTCTGCAATTGTTCTTTCTTTCCTGCTCTATTTTCAATCTTTCCAACATCCGTTCCATTTCAACACGTTCCGCCCAAAAAACATAGACGTGGCAAAACCTCACTGGTCAAATACTCTAAAGTGAATTATTTTATTTGCGTGAAAAAGACCACGATTGATTTTAAGCGTATCAAAAAGTCATACCCCAGATCCACAAAATAGGCGCCTTAGATTTTTCGAGAGCAAATGCGATTTTAATTTTACTTTAAATAAGATTAAGTTCTATCATTGATAAAGATCTTTTTTTTAATAGTGATTTCAAAACAATCAAACAAAAACTTAGGGTTGTTCTGTCAAATAATATTTTTCCAAGAAGTTCTTTTCCTACCGGGTGACCCACAAAGGTTTAAGTGTTTGATGGTGTCATGGAGATAAACTAATGGTTTTCTAAATAATAATTATTTTTCATTATATATGGTTTAGTATTTACCAACTGGAAAGATTACAAAAGGTAAAAGGGGTATTAAATTTAAGCAATTATTTGTAAAATGACGCTCTTTTTAAGAATTTCACGACTACATCGATGGTAAATTGTTTGAAAAATGGTAGTATTCGTACAATAGAAATTTCAAATGAGAAAAGAAGAAAAATATAGAAAGTTTTGCAATTTTGAACCAAATTTAAAGAATTATAAACCAAAACTTTTCTTTGGGTAACCCGGTAGTAACAATGTTTAAAAGTTTTTGAAATTATGTAAAAATATTTCAACATTCAATTAATTAATTTAATCCCATTTTACCAAATCAAATTGAAGTTTATAAATTAATTCATAAAATAACAACCTTTTGTCGCTGTGCCCCAGTGAGTCAAACCTTTTAAACCTACTGGGTTGGGTAAAATGGTAATGTTTTTCCAAGGGGGTCACAAAAATATTTTGTTCTTTCGCTATTATCATCCAGCTCTTTCAAAAAGAGAATAATGCAATTGGCAATAATTTTTATAACAATGCAGATCAAAATCGACTTTAAAATTACTTTTAATTACCTATGAATTACTTATTTCTTTATTTTTATACCCATATTGTTTGTTTAACTAATTGATGCATCAAAATTGAGGTTTAAAACTAACACATCAGAATCTCCTGTCTCAATGACCCAGTGGAAAGATTTTTGTCAGTGGGGTAGATAAAGATCGGAATTTTTTCTACTGGGGATACGAAAATAATTTTAAAAATATGACACAACTTAATCGATCAAAATTTGACAGAAGGGTGTTTTATTATTTTATGAACGAGTGATGTAAAATTGACTTACCTTCCCATGCAAAGCTCTTGAAGATTCCAAAATTGAAATGATTTGAAATAAATATATTTGTTGTTTTTTTATCCTCGCTAAACGACATTAAATGACTAATTGAAAAGTAACAATTGATGATTAATTAAAGAATTAACTCATTCGAGTAATTGTTTCTTATTTTTCTTTATTTCTTTGTCTCTTAATTTCATTTCTTTCTCAAGCAAAGCTCTTTGTCATGACCTTTTAAATTGCTGTCCCATTGTTTATTTTCAATTTAAGACAATCTTCATTTCTCTGTCCCTGTGAAGAAATCGATTTAAAAAAATTTCATTGAATATTTTTCATGTTTGGTGACATAATGAAATAAACAGGCTAATGACTTAGAGGTCTCCAATTATCAGCTAAATGACCGTCATTTGAGAATGAATAATTTAATGAAAAGACATTTAATAGATTCTTCGATAACAACTTTCTTCTTCAAACTCATTACTGCGTAGCTAAAGTCAGGGAAGTCGTTCAACATTAATTGGATAATGACTTGACAAAAAATTCTCAGGAACTTGAAGGAGAGAGTGTTGACTTCTATAGCCTAATAAGGAGTTTGGACAACCAGAAGCACTCTCCATCAAAGAACTTCTGATAAACACCTGCCATTTTGGCATTGGAATCTTTACCGCGAATTATAAATTTCTCATGAAATTTTACCCATTTGAATTCACTTTTAACATAATCTGACATAGGTACTTTATCTAACCAGGTGCCAAAGATTACACTGACTCTACTTCGTGATTCCTTTTCTTATCATTAAATCTCAAAAAATATTCTCACTAAAACTAACTGAAAAAATTAATTATAAATTCACAATATTGTTCAAAATACGAAAATGTCAACCTCGAACGCAGGGTCGCTTTCACTTTTGAAAATTCTGGTGGTCGTGAGAAGCTAACCCTATTCAAAAGAACCAATTGTCCTGGGTACAATCGTAGGTTGGCATTTGGTAGATAAATGTAACAATTATTTTTTTTATTACCAACCATCCCTGTCTGATTGCAACAGTGGAAAATGTACCCGCTTTGGTTGATAAAAAACGGAGCATGAAATCTTGTTGGTATAAATAGTATTAAATAGTTAAATGGAGTCTAGAAAGTGTAATTATAGTCTACAGTTTTAGGTTTAATTCACTTCCTTGACATTCAAAAATATTATCAAATTTCACTAATACATAATCTAAACGAACTGACTGAATTAATTATCAACCACCCTGTCTATAATAAAAACAAGGCATCAAATCTATTGAGTCATTTATAAAAGATGAACTTCTCACCGAAAAGATTATGGTAAATAAGTCAAGTTATTTTTAGACTGACTTAACTTTCAAAATTTTGGGAAAACAAACCTGAATGTTGATTCGATTCTTCAGCACTTAAGATTGCGTAACCTTCTTGTCCATCTGTTTTGATGTATATTTGTTTCACGTTCTCATCTCTGGCCATGTTCTGCTCTTCATGAAGAAGTCGCTGAGCAAATTCTAAAGAAAGAAAAAATGTACTTTCTTTTGCAGATCAAACTACACCCCTGTCTCTGTGACCCACTGGAATAAGACCCGCTGGCTTATCGGCTACCCCGCTGAGAAAATCACTGGGGCACAGAGACAGGGGTGGTTTATTTTTTTTTGGTTCAAAAGTAAAGAATATTCTTAGATTGAGTGTAATTGTTAAACATCCCTTTCCCTCTATATCATAGCCCGGTAAGACCCCTACCCCTCACCCATTTGAAAAACAGGTCTGAAAAATTGTCCCCGGTGGAAAATTGGCAAAAAATTTCGTTTCCAAGGGATGCCAAAATAAAAGCCCATCCCCTTTGAAAAATATAGAAATTTTGATACCTCAACTGAATTATTATGATTATTATGTGTTTTTCAAACCAAAAATAATAGATTTTAAGCTTCCCACTGGATTTTACGTCTCTTTTGTGTATTCCCACCGACAAAATTTTCCACCGGATCATTAGTGAGACAGGGATGTTATTAAGGTCTGGCCTGTTAAATGAATATCATTGAAAGTCACAATTTTTTTGTCACCCAGTAGAAAATTGTATATCCCTAGTGGAATCCCTTTCCCCAGTGGAAAAACAAAAATTTACAAAGAGCCACTCCAATGAAAATAATTACATTACGGTAATAAAAGATTTTTATGACCTCACAATTAAAAAAAAAACATTACCATTTCACCCAACCCAGTGGATTTAGAAGATTTAACCTATACCAGAAGTTTCTACGTTTTAAAGGCAAAAGGCTTCGACCTCAGACAGTTTTTGGATAATTTTTTTGGCGCCGTAAAGTAAAACCTGGATCTGGACAATCTTTCTTTTATGGTTTTGGCATGGAGGTAAAAAAACACATGGAGAATAAACGTCTCTGTAATAGCCTTAATGGTCATTAAATTCTTTATAAATGTTATTGAAATCGGCTTTCTTTGATTACCCATCATTGGAAGCAAAATCAGTC
>JAUJPO010054393.1:0-14533 GCA_032270745.1 Tiaropsis multicirrata
GATAATAGATAATCAATCATCAATGACGATAACATCTTGAGTCTCTGGGACTATTTGAGTGTCTTGATATTTTTGAGTTTCTGGAATAATAAATTATGTTTTTCAAAGGAAAAGTGAGCATTTATAGGATGCGCGAAAATTAATAAAATTGGGGGTGCGCGAAAATTAAAGGATGCGCAAAAGCTCATATTTGAGGGGTGCGCGAAAATAAAAGGCGCGAAAATAAAAGGCGTGAAAATAAAAGGCGCGCGAAAATTAATGGTATTAAGGTAGTACTCTTAGGTGCCGAATAAATATATACCTCCCGTATATTATTTTTCGATTTTCTCCAAACACCCCTCCTCCCGAGACCTTGTTGGGAACCACCCCTACTCCCGTTCATTAATTTTTGACAAAAGTTTCCAAGTATCAAAGCAAAATTCCTTTATTTTACTTTGGATAGCTTGTTTTTAGCCTATTTCTGCCCTGTTTCAGTGTTTTCAACAGTTGAAGATCCAACCCCCTGCCCCGTTTACATTTTGGAAATTTTCCATGGGATGATATGCTTAGATGTCAATTGTTCAATACCAGCCCAAACATCAGCCTCGATGAGCTTATAAAAAGTTATGCTCATGAAAAAAGGTATAACCCAGTGTTTGGTTCTCTCGCCATGGTCAGATAATATGGTAAGCTTTCTTAGACAAGGAGAGCAATTAGTTTCCATATAATAAGCTAAGATAATAAAAAGTAAACACTCTCTTCCATCGGTTATAGCCTCTCTTCGGCGTTTACAATTCTCCTGGGATTTTAGATTGTAGAAAGAGTATATCAATTGAATTAGTAGGAACATCAAACATGCCACAAGTAACACTACCTGACCTTGACCAACTGAAAGCCTCCAACATAAAATTGAATTTAGGAAGCACCGAAGAAGAATTGTTGGTTTATCAAGACATCATAAAAGGTTTGTCAATGACATAAAGAAGTTTAGATTAAGAAATTTAAGAAGTCTTTGATAGGGTTTGTTCAACTGTACAATTATATTGAAATTTCTTCTGCTTTTTTTATATACCAGTGTCATCGTTGTTCTTATTTCCAAGATCTAAGCTTCGATTGCGGAGAATATAAACTTTATAACTTCTGTTTTTGAGCAAAGTAATTTTGTATTTCACGATTCATAATACAAACCTGGGGTGCTAGGCTTACGATACAAGTGACGGATATGTCCAAGCCGAAGTTTCAAAATCGACCCTTAGAATTTTTATTTTTAATTTTGACGATTTTTTCACGACCAAAGATTTCAAAGATTTCTCAAAATTAGGACCCTTACTGCTTACATTTTTTTGCCCAAAGTACCCTCCCCCCTCCGGATACAAGTAGGAAACTAACAAAAGCCATTCTTACTATATAGGTTCTGTTGGAGATTATAACTATGTAGACGACTACCCTCTCGATCCAGATGTCTCAAAGTTGGATGTCAATAGGGATTACACATTTCCAGAGCCATCCGAAAATGAACACAACGCGTGGTATGTGTTTACTATCTTTACTGAATTTTGTTGTTGTTGTTGTTGCTCTAGTTGGTTCGAAACTTCACTCTGAAACTTGATCTAAACCCCTGCCGAAATATTCTCAATTTAAAATGAAATCTTTGAAAGATTCCAACCCTTATAGCATTTTATTATGACCCTCCTTCCCCCTCAGGATAAGTATGTGTTTTCTGTCTCTGTTTCTGTTTTTTGCTCCATTCGGTTCGAAACTTCATTTTAAAATTTAATATTCTCAAATTTAAAACATGCAATTTTTGAAATATTTCAACCCTTGTATCATTTTATTTTATTACGACCCCTACCCAGGTATCTTCGTCTCTTTCGGAGGGGGGGGGGGCTCAAGGCACCTACTGGACGCGCAACCCTTAATGTTAGATTTTCAAGGTTCTGACAAAACCCAGTTGCACTGTAAGGGTAAGAAATTTGAGAAAATTAGAAATTCTTTGCACTGCACTGTAAGGGTCCAATTTTAAAACCAAATTTTTGTCCGAATTGAGATAAAGTGTCCCCGCTTCGGGAACCCTTTCTTCGACATGTTTCTATTCCAAAAACCACACAGCACCTATTTATAAGCCACTTTAACATCCATCCCAGGTATGTCAAATGTGAGATGAAAAGTTCTACAACTGGCAAACTGGCTGGTAAACGAATTGCAGTCAAAGACAACGTTTGTATTGCTAAACTACCCATGATGAATGGATCAGCCGTCTTGGATGGATATGTTGCAGAAGATGATGCGACTGTTGTACAACGTGTCCTTAATGAAGGTTCGACACAAGACATTTCTTTCAACAATTTTTCAACGTCTTTACAATGTTTTGATGTTTTTAAAGACGTTGACACGACATTTGAAAAAAACCTCTTGTGTCTGCTGGGATGTGTAGAAAGATAACGAAGCTGCAATCGCGGTCAAAAGGTCTGTAGACTCTTACAAATGTGCTCGTTCAATTCAAGGTTTAATGTCAAGGTCAGACCATTTTCAAAAGCATCGAGTTGGGTTAAGGGGTTAAGAGGGATGTTTTACTGTGTGTTTTGATGATTTTCTGCTATTTAAAAAGTCTACAACCTTATGACCGTGATTGTGAAAGCCTTTCCAAGCCTGTTGCACAAAGATTGTCAGTAAAAATTGCTAAGATTGGGTGTACGCAAGGAAAGTTTCTGCGATGGGCTCAACTTGGCAGATACATTATATGTTAAATGAAACTTTTGTCTAATGCATTACGTATTTCACTAAAATTTTGGACATCATTTCTGCAGGTGCAGCCATCATTGGTAAAACGACATGCGAAGACCTTTGTTTGAGTGGAGGAAGCTTCTGGACACAGAAAGGACCTGTTCATAATCCACATAACAAAGATTATTCAGCTGGAGGAAGTAGTTCTGGGTGTGGTGTAGTGGTAGCCACTGGTGAAGCTGATATGGCTATAGGTTTGTAAATTTACACATTAACCCATTCACATTCACCCATTGACGTGTTTTTGCACTTTATTAACACTGTTTTACTTATAACTTGGTAAATATTGGACCGAATCTAAAACATTTTACCTCAAAATTTAAGTTAAGCTTTCCTCTATCCAATGGAATAAAATAAAAATTCGGCTCCAGGAGACCGCCAGACACCGAAACTTTTTTTCTGGGACACCCGATATTTTAAAAATATTGTAAATGTAAATGTTTTTAAAATGTTCAATTCCAAATTGTTTGTTAGGAGGTGACCAAGGAGGATCGGTCCGCATTCCAGCATCTAACTGTGGTATTGTTGCATTGAAACCGACATATGGTCTGGTCCCATACACCTCGGCATCCCCGATCATCCCTGCTCTTGACCATTTGGGTCCAATGACCAAAACAGTTGCTGATTGTGCATTACTCCTTGAAGTATTGGCAGGTATTTCGAGATTTCTATTGCCTTTTCATGGAGTATAATGCATGTTTTAGTTATTTATATAAGCATATTAAGACACATATTGAACCCTTGAACATATTGACAAACCCAACCCTCAAAATTTCCATATGCTTTTATAAAAGACATGCATTCAATAAAATAATATGTTTAGGCTTATCTTTTATTATGGCCACGCCCCAGTGACCCAGTAGAATCTTTTTTCAGTGAGATATGCAATAAGACGGAATCTTTTCTACTAGGGATATTAAATTCAATTGTTTTTTGTTCGGAAAATTGACGAAGATGACACAATTTAGTATCGATAACAATTGAGTAGGGATATCAAAAATGTTTTTTTTCAAAGGTGATTTGGCCTTTTCAGTGGTGACGTAATTATGTGCTACTTTTCGACCGAAAACAGTTTTTTGAATCCATCTCAGTTTCCAGGTGGGACGGGGCCCGACCGGTTTTGTGGTATATGGGCATGTTTTATTCGTTTTCCATGACTGCTATTCACTTTTCATTATGTTTTTAACTATTCATTGTATAGACACAAGACAAGAGAATGATCAATTCTGCCATTTACGCCGTTGTCAAATTTATTGTCGAATTTATTTCTGCTTTGAAAACTCCAGTTTGACATCATAAAGATTCTTTTTCTAGGCTACGATGATGGAAAAGACTACAGACAAAATCCTTTTATTAAAGTTCCAAACTATTCAGAACTAATTTATCCGAAGAATCCATTAGACCGTCCGTTAAAGGTATAACATTTAACTAGCCAACCAACGAAGATAAGAAAAGCAGAGAAAATTTTCTGTCTTCACTTAGCACAACTGACGCAAATTTAACCGTGGACAACCGTGGACATTTAAGGAACGTGCTTCTGGTTATAATTGTATAATCGAGTCCGAAAAGATACTTGCGTGTAAAAGTTTTCAATGTTATTTTATCTCTAGTGGCTTATTATCTGAGTGGAAAGTTAGTAAGTCTATTCCCTTTAAGTATGCAAGGCCAGAGAGTTACTGAGGTGCTGCATCCTTTCTACTTCAGCTCCTTGTTCCTTAACACCTACTTAAGATTACTCCAATCTTACTCATTTGTAAGCGGGGATCGAACCTGCAACCTAGATTGTGAGGTGAGTGCTCTACTAGTTGAGCTAACTGATCACTTCTAAGAGATTGAACAAGGGAATCGTCCAAATCGTTGACTTTATACCGTGGAAACTTAAAATTATAACGTTTTGAATTTTTTTGATTGTATTATAGGTTGGAGTATTACAAGAAGGAGTCGATGTGTGCGACGCAAACGTTGCAGAGGTTTTTAATAAAGCACTAGAAAAACTGAAAGAAAACACAAAGCTTCTGCAAATTTCATCATTCAGTATGCCAAACCATGTCAATACACAACGATTGATGAGTGTAATATTTAATACTGGAGCTTACGGATCGATGGTTAATGGTTGCGGATTTGGCACCAGTGTGTCAGGTACCTGCGATTTTCTTAGATTATTTTTTCTCGTACTTTTTTTCAAAAATTTAAAAAGTCTAATTCAAAGTCTTCGAAACTTTCAAACTGTAGATATACAAATGAAGGAGTTTTGATCATTGATTATGCCTTTTCTTATCTCGAAAATACTGTGTTATAATATAAATCTCTGTATAGCTTGAGTACGATCATGGTGATTCAAACATAAAGAAAGAATATGTAGTTTAGAGATTTTTGACAGTAAATATATTTCCCTAACCATGCTCCCTTTAGCTATACAACTTTTTTAGGTTAAAACAAATAGAGTAATACTCTCTTTAATAAATGAAAACACTATCTTTGACATATTGCACATATAGCACCCTAAAAAGCTGGCTGTTTGCCACCAGTTTTGAATTTTAAGCAACGCAACTAGTGGCAAACATCCGGTTCTTAGGGATGTGTCCGTAGAAAATATTACGTAATGGATTATATCGTGATATCACGAATAAGATTCCATAAAGGTCAAATAATTTGGCTTTCCCAGAAAAATCTAGGGTTTCAAATTTTGTAATAAAATGTAATGGACATCCGAGTGGGTAACACAAAATTATCTAAGAGAAGTCTTGAAGTCCAAGGGAGTATTCATTTTTTCAGATATTCAAGTGCTAGCTCTCAAAAAATGTTGTATTTTCAACAGTGCAGTGGGTACGTGCGGTTTTTTTCTGGAAGAGTTCAAAAAAGATCAGTTAAGTCCCAAAAATCGCGAAATTTAGCCTCGCGGAAATGGGCCTTTCCAGAAAATTGAAAGGTTCCAAAATTTTAATATCCTAGAATATCCAGGGCGAGGTTTGAAATTTTCGGCACGGATATCCAGGAATGCTACATCCTCAACATATTGCTTTTTTCTGGAAAAGCCCAATTAATCCGATTAAAGTACCTTTGCATGGAAGTGGGTGTTGTTTGCCATCTGGTCCATTTCCTGGTCCCTTACCAATGGCATTTCTTTGCATCAACAATTGGAAGGCTAGTTTGTTGAAGAATATCACTTCCATGGCCAGGATAACTTACCCAACCTACAATTTGTAATAAGAAACTCCAAAAAGGTAGCAATACTTTTGAGCTTCAGAGAGTTGTTTTCTAGACTATCGGGCTACTATATTTCGGCAAGAATAACCTGTCAATCCTTAACCTACAATATTGAAATAAGATGAAACTCTCTTATGCAGAATTTTCTCAAAGCTTATATTCAGTTCGATCTTACCTGCAAAAATCCACTCTAATTTGTTCAGAACAGGTAAAATAGTATCTTTAGATAATAAAAAATGTTGAAATAGGAATAAATACCTGCGAGGTAGCACACTTTTCCAATCGCTGGATACACATTAGCTCGTGGTGGAAGACAAGCTAATCCAACTCGATCATTGATAAAAGCTGGTCTATCGAGTTCAATGAGAGCAATATCGGCCTCAATGGTGTTTCTGTCGTAGTTTGGATGAGAGATAACTCTTTTGATACCGATGCTTTGGGCAGAATCATTTTCTTGGAAGCGAATATTGTGTCGACCGAAGTTGACAGAGTAGGCAGTTTTAGGGAATATGTTTTGGACACAATGTGCAGCGGTTAAGATTTAGGGAACGATAAGTTAAACTCATGTTATGTTATTTTAATTCTCAGGGGACCAGAACATTTTATAGAATTACATTAAGTTTGATTAGGTCGGACGGAACCGAATATTTTATTCGAATTGTATGAGTTTTCGAATTATAGGAGTTCGAATTGCATGAGGTAAACTGTATAGTTCTACCGCTAAGATTCTTTTGCTGTCAGTATTACACCATGATTATAAATGAAAATAAAATATGAATAAAATACAGTTGAACCCATGTAATTCGAATTCTCAAGGGACCGAGAATTTCGTTCGAATTACATGAGTTTTCGAATTATAGGAGTTTGATTAACTTTGATTAGGTCGGACGGGACCGAAGATTTTGTTCGAATTGTATGAGTTTCGAATTATAGGAGTTCGAATTACATGGGTTCAACTGTACACTCTTTCGAGATGTACAAAATAATTGTTGGTCATGCTTTCCAATTGCCGTAACCCCAAAAGATGTTTTGCACTTTTGTTTTGGAGTTCTTAGTTGTTCTTTAAGAATACAAATTGATTTGTAAGCGTAATTATCATAACAATAATTTGTGTTTGGAAACGAGACCAACAATATTGTTATGTGCATATCTCGAGAATGGTGTGTTTTATTCATGTTTTATTTTCATTTATACTCATGGTGTAATATTGACAAAAAAAGAATCTTAGTGGTAGAATTAGTTTAATTTACTCTTGACAAGAGAATTAAATCTGTTGCAAAAAGATTGGGACTAAAATTTTCAACAGGTCAATGTAGCTTTTTGTTTCTTTTGTGTGTCATCCTGGTTTCTACATATTAAACTTTTTTAGATTCATTTCCTTTGCAACAGGCTTTCGTAGATGTTCCAGATAGGAAGCCGACTTACCCAGTTCGGTGAAATCAAACTTCCTCCGCAAAAATGTTTTCCTTGCCTTTGTAACGAAGCAATCCATGGCCATGTACCAGGTTTTGGTGTAACTCCGTTTACAACTCGGGGCTGTCCAATTTTTGAACGTCTGCATTGAAGACGTTTGTTGGGATTGTTACTGAAAGATAAAAAAACTAAAATTAATGAAAATGAGTTTTGTTAGCTAGAACGCCTCACTTTAAGGAAAACATCTATCAATCTTGGCATTGAGTTCGCCAGGGCAGTATACCTTCCCCCATTTAGGAATTTTAATTAGTTCAAAGAGAAGAGGAAAGGGAAACGATTTTCCATTTTTCGCCTTTTTATAAGTAGTTTTAGCTGCATTTCATTCTTCTCTGAAGACAACTACCGCATAGTTTACTAGCAACTGATAGAAAAGTGTGGTTATATACTCTGAGTGCAGACTGTCTTAAAATTAGAGACAGGTACTTTTTCTCAGTGGTGTATTATATAGTCATCACTTAGTCATTCCTACAGGGTTTAGGTACTCTCAGGTCTCGAATACGCGGGATCAAAATAAATGGGGTCATTCGGCACAAGCGTACTCTTACAAAAGTTAAACTCCTTTTTCCAATACTGGCAATCTTTTGTGGGTTGCAAATCGTAACATCTCTTAGCATCTAAAGATATTATAGAAAGTTGATTTCCAAGATAAATTTTTTGGAACTAACTTTTCTTGAGACAAAAATCTTGAGAAGTGTAGAAAGTAATTCATGATATTTATTATACTTTAGCTGATAATGATCTATTTTTTCATATGAGCCGATCTGGCAACATTTTAAACAGCACTCTTGATAAAGAAATCCTACTCAGTCTTGATTTACGTGTTTTCTTCTACAGAAACATCTAAAAAAACCAGGATGGTTGCCACTAAAGTTATTTTGTTGAAATTTCAAAAATAGAGGAAAAAAACCCGGTTTTTTTAGGATGTTTCCGTATGAAAGATTTCCATCATTGAAATTCATAAATTTCTTGATTAAAATGAGTTGAAAGTTTTAGTTCAAAAGATCTAATTTTAGGACGTTAATAGTCAAAATACTTACACACAATGGAAATCAATGATAAAACGATGATAATTTTTATCATTTTGACGATCCTTTAATTGTTCTTAAATAGTTTCACTCTTCTAATCCTTTGTGATTGACGGCTGTAGTTGATGGTGATTTACACCCGAAAGATTTCCGATTTACATAGCATATCATAACTCTATTGACGCAGAAATGTAACCTAATTTTGACCGTTTTGTTTAAATCCACTGAAACACCTGCTACCCGCAATTCAAATATTATAACTTGATACCAAACTCGATAAAGCGAATGTTTAAACTCTTAAACTAACAAAAATAGCGGCTTTTTTAAGATAACATATTTTTTTACAGTATCTGGATATCTTTTCATGACCTTTTGAGCATGACCGTGCACTGCTGTGGGTGGTGTTTTTAATGCTGATGTTCTAGTTCTAATAGCTTTTTTCTAATTGGTGGAATGTAAATTATGCAATGACCTCTAAAAATTTCCAAATTTTAAAATATTCAAATTTTCATGAAACGTCAATCTACGAAAATGTACCTTTCAATTTGGCTTTTACCTTCGTTAATAAGTTCGTTTAAGGCCTAAGTAGCTCATCTAAATAGCATCTTAAGGAGCTTTAACAGTTTATACAGCCTATTCAAGACTAGGTTAAAGTAGGTTCAAAACAAAGTACAGTGGAATCTCTCTATCTCGACTACCCTCTATCTCGAATTTCTCTCTATCTCGAACAGAGATCTCGGTCCCTTGAACATTTGTGGGCTCTTTATCTCTTTCTTTATCTCGAACTTTCTCTATTTCGAACAAAACTTTTGGTCCCTTGGGAGTTCGACATAGAGAGATTCCACTGTAGTTCCACCAGCAAGATTTTTTCCTCCCTTTTACACAAATCACTACACAGGATACAAAGTTGTGTCTTTAAAACAGAATAAAAAAATCAGAAAAAAAAACCCTGAATCATTTCATTTCATATGCAAACTGTTAGGAATCTCTTTTACAATTGTTAACGATAAAAACGGGAATATTTTTCAATAAATCAAAAATCTTACTTTAACATTCAGGCTACCAAGCACCGTCACTAGTACAGAAATATTTTGAAGGTTTCAAAACTAAATCTTCCCAGATTAATGACGTTGTCAAACAATTGATGCTTATTGCTGATCACGTCCAAGAAGAAGCTGGTCCTTACCATTACGCAAAGAGTTCATCAATTGTGTCGAGGTTGCAAGCAGAATACGAGGTTTGATGATTTTTATTCAAGAATTGTTCTTTTCAATCAACAAACAGGAGCCCCTCCAGCGTTTGTGTGGTTGCGTGATTGCGTGAACGGGCTGTTTTCGTTGCCGTGAAATCGGTTGCTTGCGGGATGCGTGAAAAGTGAATTGCTGAATTTTCCCCGATGACTGGGGGAGCCTCAAACAGTTCTCCTAGATTATAAAAAATAACTTATAATGTAAAATGCAGTCAATCTGAGGGACTTTTTATAACTGCCCTGTAAACGTTAGTTATTTTTGGCCCATGAAAACCCTAACTTTTGTAATTCTTCAATTGTTCGAAACAACAGTAATAATATTACTGCGAAAATTGTTGCTAATGCTAATGAGAAATTAAACAATTAGCGTGTAATTGCAATGTTAAACCGCAAATTATACTAGAAACTGTATATACATCAATTCAAACACTTTTTTTGGTTTGGTTCTATAAAGAAAGTTGTTGTTGTGGTGTGTGTGTATGTTGTTTTGATTCGAAAAAACAATGGCTGGCATTGCACAGAAATTATTTTTATTGCAACCAAAACTGATCGACTCGACCAAATGCACTCCGAACAAATCATTGTACGAGCAGGTTATCAGGAACAGTCAAGCAACATCGGAAAGACAAGCAAAGCAATTCAATTTGGGGAATTCTCACAATACTGCTAATCCAATCGATGCAGCTGAGTTCATTCTTGAGAGAGAATACGGAGAAACTTCACTTTTTGTTCAAGGTGAGCACACCAGTGTTTTTATTCCACCGATATTTGTTTCGAATCAATACAAAGGAAAATCTGCCGTAGCCATCCTGGATTATGAAGTCAGAGCCAGAGGAGATTTTGAAAGGCTTTTGGGAAATTTGAAGGAACATTCTCCGACGTATTGGTTAACAAAGCAGTTAGAATTGTTCATGCAAACACAATTTGTTGTTGATTGTATTGACCAGGATTCTTTTGGCAAATGGATCCTGAACCTTCAAATCACATATCTGGTTACTGAAGAATTAAAAACTGCACACGTGATCTTACCACCAACAACATTACATCTAGGTGTCTTTGTCCAAGCCTCCATCCAAAAGCTGCCACCGCAATCAGCTTTTAAAACATTTCTTCAAGAAAATCTTATAAAAAAGAATTTTAGTCAGCTAATTAAACAGAGAGTTCATAATACTCCTAGTGAAGATTCAAACCTCCAATGGCTTTTCGGGTTGAAGCTGACGGAAGTAGGAGAAAAACTTGAACATTGGTTTTATGAGCAACTTTTACTATTGAAAAATGATATTCTCAAGGATACAGTCGTTCTTTCATCTACCACATTTTTGACAAATGTTCGAAACAAAAAGCACAAAGAGACAGACTTTTTGATCATCTCGTGGCCGAGAAAGCTCATCATCTCTATTGAAATGAAAAGAACACTCATCAATGATAAAGTTTTTGAGCAGTTGGATTCAAGCCATCATATCTTTGAGGAGAAACTGGGCGATAGGTTACAATCTGGATGGACCTATTTTCCGACTGTGTGTGTAGAAAACAGTACCATTTTATTCAACAGCTGGCATTATATTACCATGGAGACTGAAATCAAAACCTGGTTGATGAGTGTCTTCAACCGATTCCCGACCGTTCAAACAAGCCCCAAACCGACTGCTTTAGATGAAGTAAAAAATGTCTTAAAGCTTCTCATATTTGCAATTCATGTGTCAAAGAAAGACCAAATTGCACCCATCACCACATCGACTTGGGTCGAATACACTAGCAATGCAATCGATAATGTTTCGACTAGCAACAATATTTTATTTTACTCACATCGACAAATGGCAATAATGAATAGTAATGACCCACGCTATAACCGACTCGTCCTAACTGGGCCATTTGGTGCGGGCAAGAGCCTCTTACTTCAACAGAAAGCCATTCAATTAAATGAACTACCTAAATACAAAGATCGAGTTCTGTTTCTGGTTACTTTACAATCATCGAGATTACGTTCCATGCTTTACCATCGTTTGAAAATTTATCTGGAGGAGGATCGCGGAATATTTGTGGATGAAATGAACGCTTTAAATATGGTAAGTAAACCAATAATTTTTTTATGCTTTAGAAATACCTAAAGAATACCCGTTTTATTAAGAAGTTTACTTTCTTATTTTAAATTTTCCCAATCTTTATTTTTAAAAACTAAGAATGCAGGGAAAATGAAATAGAAATTTTGTCTGAAACATTTCACTTCCAGGTAACTAGAACACATTTTGATCATAATAATCATTGTATTAAAAAAGCGATTTATAGCTATATTTTATTTTTAAACCATACCATAAGTACAAACAAAGACAAACAAGCCTTAAAAAGTAAAATAAAATTTGGAACCTGTCGCTAAAAATGAAGAGCATATTAAACTTCATCTGAAATCTGAAATGCCCAATTTGCTCCAAAGCAAGCTCTATACAAAACCATTTTTCGGCACTTAAGAAACTTTTTTTGGACCACAAAAGGTACGAATGTGACATTGTACTTTTAAGGGTAGTATATTTCTTCTTTAAGCACTAATTTCCTCTTCTTAAACATCATAGTTGAAAGAGAATGAGCCTGGTCGTATTCTTCAAACGATCCAAAAACATGGCATGAAAGCAGTATTCATCGATGAGTGTGAGTTTTGGATACCAGAATTGGCGAATTGGATAGTGAAAGAGATCATTCCACTTGTTGACTTTTTGTGGATTGTACAATCAACGCGCTCCTTATTGTTTAGAAATTTTAATCTCCCAGGTTTTTGGGCACGCTTTTTCCCCGTCGATCTCTCAAAGAACTTTCGAAACAGTCGTGAAGTAGTGAAATTTACAAAATATGTGGCTGAAGAGCGAAATTATGATTATGAAGAGGTTATTGTAATGCCACCTTCCAATTTCCCGGGTGGACGTGCTCCTATTGTTGCTGGCTCGTTTGATCATGCAGTGAAAGAAGCTCGAAAACGAACGAATGAAGGAATCTTGGTGATCGCTGACGAACTTGATCGAAATGATTTCGATGTTTTAGATCAATTAAATGAGAATTGGAGATCATACCACACAGCGAAGAACGATTTCGAACAAGGAAATCCATACCTCTATCTTCAGGCTGGAAATGTTTTGATTATTGAAAGTCGTACGATTTGCGGTTTTGACTGGTCGACAGTCATCTTATTTGTAGATCCATACAGTGATTCTCCTCACGATTGTCTTCATATGACGAGATGCACCACAAACCTCATCGTTGTAAATGAAAATAATATCGGAAAATATCCTCCCTAGAAAATCGAGGGAATGATTTTTTTTCATATTCTTTTAATTACGCATTATAATTTTTTAATTTCTCACGCGCACCTATCAGCAGGCTACAGCAAATATTACGAGCTTTAATGACAGCGTTTTGAAGAAGATTCTCTGACTTCTCATTCTTTGATTTGTGCAAACTGAACTTGAGGGAAACTCTATATGTGTAGACTTTATAAAAACAATTCCTTGAAACGCTGCGTTGAAAAAGAAAAAGAAAAACTACCGTAAAGGGAATAAATTAATGCGAATTTGACCCTATTCTGCAATTAAAATTTTCTGCCATATTCGCATTAATTAATTCCGCCTTTTTTTCAAATATTTCTGATTTTCCAAGCGAAAACTAAAAAACTTTCTTTCGACGACATAAAGGTCCGTAATAGACCTTTTCATAAATTACGTCACGACCAACGACTGCCGCGTTTTGAATTGGGCGCTGTGGTAACATCCCAAGGGATTATCAAAACTTGACTCCATTGATAGATTTATCATTTTGAGTCTCATGAGACATAATCACCTTGGTAATTGTATGAAAACGAGACATTCGTTGGTCGTGACGTAATTTATGAAAAGGTCTATTGGCTATACTTTTTTTCAAACTACTACGATCAAATAAAACACCGTTTGAGAGATTAACCTATTGTTATGTTTACTTCGAAGGAAAAAAGTTTTTTTTAATCATCATTCGCATTCGCATTAATTAATTCCACACAATCTTGAAGTTTAGGCCCAATTTATTCTCGCATTAATTTATTCCCTTAAAAGGGGGGCTTTGAAAAGGTATTAAAATGTTCCCCTTTGCGAGCAATTGCCAAATGCCAAAAACCAGACAGTGTAAACGCGACCATGGTTTTTTCATGGATAATCTTTTGTCATAAAAATATCATTAATTTAAATTTCAATCTTATTCAAAGAAAAGTATGACATAATCCTTTTGTTTATTCTCAAAGGTCATCAGTTGCTTCTTTTATAAAAAATGAACATGGCAGCGTTAAATGTTGTCTTTACGAATTGTATCATGCCGATATATGGAATTTCAACTTAGCCAAAGCTAGGACCAAATGGGCCAAATTAAGCTTTTGGGACACAAGTTAGTTACCCCTAGTGATACCGCCATGTATGCAATGTGTTGTATACAGTAGTTTATAGCATTTCAAGCTTTTTAAGAGAATGCTGAAGTATAAATATTTATCGTAGCACTCATATGATAAGCTAGGTCACTCGATCTCCAACTTACCGTACGTTCGGACAGAAATTGGGTTCCCAAAATCGGACCTTTACAGTGCAGTGCGAAATTTGCTGAAAAACCGACCCTTACAGTGCATTTTCGGCCATTTTCCCCAAGTTTTGGCAAAAAGATTCTACGATTTCTCAAATTTCCTACCCTTACAGTGCACCTGGGCGTGCCTGGCCTTTGCCAGAACCTCAAAAAAACTACCCTTAAGGGCCGCACTTCCGGTAGGTCACTTCCCTTGGGGGGGGGGGGGGGGGGGGGGGGGGGGGGGGGGGGG